>JAPSES010006976.1:0-14422 GCA_029822895.1 Maxillicosta whitleyi
GGATGGAAACAATATTATGAACCTTATTGTGGCACTATGTAAGAATTATGTGGTAAAAAAGATGTGACAGTGAATGTGTTCTATAATTAAAACTGAAGATGGTGCAGTCAAATATTGAATGTGTCACTGTTGTTTGCTGGGCAGTGTATTATGAGTGTGTCATACCACCATGTTTCACTATATTTATTCCTCTGTGAGGAAATGTAATATCTCCACTTCTCATAATCCAGTAGAAATTCATTAACATGTTTTCAGTCATCGCTGATTCATGTCCTGTAAAAATGCTAACGCAGACTAATAGATTTTTTTTTTTTTTAAGTTGTCATTGAAATTTGCAGTGTGCTTGGATTAGTTTACCGTCATCTTATGCATGAAGTGACATAAGAAAATACCTTAAAAGCTGCCAATAGTTTGTAGACGGTGAAGTACACGAACATTCTAAGCACAACCTGTTAAAATTGACAGAAAACTTAGGTCATATTTGTTTGAATAAAGAGCAAGGAAGTGACATGTCATCATTTTAGATGCATTTCAGGGCACATTTTAATACTAGGTGTGATCACACGCAGTAGACTAGTCCACTTTGGATCCGATCACATGAAACACTTTAGGCCCCATAGAGATCTTACCTTTCCCTAAATCACCTACATCCATGACAAAAGGTTTCAATGGAGTCATCTTATGCCCCACACAACATCTTTGATTTTCATCAGATACTGACCCGCAGATCATTTTTTCAATGAATCAATTGTGTGTGCTGTAAAAGATAAAAACATGTGATTGTGATGTGTTTTTGTCATCCATCTGTCCAAAATCTAAAGCTGTTTCACTGACTGAACATAAAAATTGAGAAGCAAACATTGTAATAATCCAACTTAAAATAGTTGTCGATATGCGTTAGTTGTTCGCTCCACAATATTTGCTTACAATTTGACTGTTAAGGAAAAGCTCTACACTTAAGGTTGTCGGTAAAACAAAACCTTCACCTTCACTTGGGGCCTTCAGTTTGTAGATTTGATCCTGCTCATCAGTGCAGAATCAGTTTTCACTAAAAACTACAGGACTGAAAAGACAAAAGCTGCTGTTGAACACAAGGGGAGAGTGTGTTCTTCCAGGAATAGCACCCCTCTTGTAAGATGATATGATTGATTGGGTAGATTACTAATTATTAGTCTGTCAGAATCCTAATCAGGATGATGAGTGGACCTTCTGACCGATGCTTTCCTCTTGTAACCTGATTAGAGCTGACAGGCAGGACAGCTGCTCTGGCCGGCAGCTACTCTGTTTGTTAGCGTCAGTCCTCGGCCTGTCTCTGGAGTCTGTCAATCATATCTGGAGTGTTGGGCCTCCACTCTGTTACATCTGTAAAGCTGCAAACTTGCTGTTTGTACTTCCTTTTGGTGACTTTTCAGTTTCAACAGAAGTTAATGATCCACTGCTTTTCTGTGTAAGACATGCATTATTCAGATGACATCTAATATTTTATGTACGTGACATGTTAAAGACTAAATATGGTAAAACATCTTCCTGTTCTTGTTTCTTTTGGAGTCTGTTGATATTTCTAGTTGTATCTAGTGAACAGTATGTTGTGTTGCACACTGTTGCAGTTGAAGTGGAAGAGAGTAAAAGTAATGAAGAACTCCTCCTTAAAAATTACACAAATCATCTACATATTAATTAGTGAAAAGGCTGTTATTATGGGTGTCAAAAGGAGGTCATATCTTGGAGATTATATGTAGTATTTATACATTTAAGACAGTGCAGTTTCAGAAATGGTGAATGACGTAATATAATAGAAATATGTTGTATATTTGTTTCCTAAATGTTTTATATTTAGTGCTTTATTTGTTAATGAATTGTACAACATTTTTTTTTATATATCTTTTGATGAGAAATTAGCTCCATAAACACTAACATATCAAGTCTATTTGGCAAAAGCGTGAGATGATATTATGTGCAAGGATTGATTTTTCAATTATCATTTAGTATCGAAATACTGTTATTGGCTTAATTTAATCAGTGGGCTTTATATGTGTAGCTTGATTAAAAAAAATGAATCTCCACCTGGATTTAACTAAGAAAATAATTCAGATCCTTCCATTGGATAAATGTAGCAATGATTAACATTTTAGCAACAAGTTCTTTAACCCAAACTGATGCAAGAGTGTCTTTCATTTTTTTTTTTTTTTTAACAATCATCAGTTTGATAGAGAATATGAAGATTAGACTCTGTTTTAATGGAAAAAAGATCATATGGTCTGATGAGTCCAGGTGCATCAGGGTCAAAATAGCAGTGACAGTGGATGGATACACTGGGTTTATGTTCAGTTAATGATAGATTTTGCAGAAAAAGTCACTTTTTCTTCACTTTTCTCTGTTTCTGATACAATAATCATCAATTTTAATCTGAGCTTTAATGAACATCTACACGATCGGTCGATTAAATATAGGAAAATACCTAATGTTCACTGAAAAAACACAAAATGCAGCTGATTATGTTATAATAAATATTGATAAGCCACTTAAGAAAATTTAAGTACAGAGAAAAAACAGTAATTGCCACAAAAGTAACACAAAGTCTTTATTGGTTGAACAATGTTATATGTCCAAAAAAATTATGAAAATAAATGTTATAAGATTGGGTTAGCTCATTAAAATGATGCTATGGATAAATATGGTCCAATGAAATTTTAGAGTATGTGACTTTTTTCGTCCAGGTGGTGTGTGTTTATGGCAGTTCCCAAATTAATGTTCCTCTATATTTTAACTTAGGTGATTTATCACAATTTATTATAACATTACCCCTTTATTTTGCACTTTTTTAGTGAAAATCTGGTGTGTCCCTACATTTACATTACTGAACATATAGATTTTCATAAAATCTCAGGGTAAAGTTGAGGGTTATTATATCAAAAACAGAGAAAACTGAACAAAAAATGACTTTTTCAGTAAATATATAATTAACTGAACATAAAACCAAGCGTGTCCATCCACTGTCACTGATTAAACTCCATAGGTTTTACTGGTGAATCAATGTTGTAGAAAATGGCAGTGTTTCCATGGTAACTACAGAGCCTCTATAAATGTCCGAATGGGTAATATCTGATGACCATGAAAAGATGACAAATTGTATTTTACACCAATTATTTACATGTAACGAAAGGATTAATGGATCAACATTAAGCAGTTTATATCAGTAGATGGTTGTGATCAACAGTGGATGATTGGGTCTTTATGGGTTAACTTATTTTGTCTGGCTAATGTTGATCATTAAAAGTTGTCTCACTGTTGAAATGAAAGTACCCCAACAAACATGGACTTAAAAGAACTTATTTGCATTGTTTCTGTCAGAACAGTCGCATTAGAATTTACCATCCGACTTTTACATCACTCCTAATGTTTTTCACAATTCTACAGTGGCAGGAGGCAAAAAAATACAGTAGAAGACAGCTGTGACGGGGGTAGTCAGTGGGAGGACAGGGATCTGTTAGAAATCAGAAGTATTTGGAGTGACATTTATGTGCAAGACAAACTTGAGGGGATGGAGGAGGAGTGCGTTGAAATGGCCACAGATGAGTGACCGACTGCAGTGTCAGAAGAGTTAAAAGAACATCTAGAAGCACAATATGCAGCATATCCAGCATCTTTTTTACTGGCCGTTGTCAGTTCAGAAATGCAAAATGTTTACAAGTGAGTCAGAAAAAACAAAACAAATCTCTATATATTTGGATTAAAGGCTAGTTTGGATGTAGATTAAATCCAATGTTTATTTATTTATTTATTTTTCCAACAGAGTGGGTGGATGTATTTCCGGGAATCAATTTGTTTGGGACATGTTGGTGTTAATATACAACAATAAAATTGAAAAACATATATTGCACTACCTACCAAACAAACTGCTTACATGCAACGTAATTGATGAATAATATGTAATGTAAGATAAAGGGATTGAGCCGTTTTCCTGCAGATTTTGGCATGCAGGCTTTAAAAATAAAATATAATTTAATGTTGCACTATAAATGTTTGGATTGCATTATAATAGTTTTTAACCCTTTAGGAACTGGAGTTGTGTGTTTGTTTTTTTGAATATACCATTTTGATATAAAGATTTCAATCATTCAGTTCCAAAAAAGGAAGATAATCAGATTATCTAAAGCTCAAATAACTTACTAGAATGATAGTTGTATTTTCAAGTTGAATTCTTCAAATCTTGCAAATTTGTTGCAATTTTTTTTTTTCTCATTGAAGTCAGAAGATTTATGTTTCACAATGTCCATTTTTCTAACTGCTGTTTTATGTACAAAACTCACTTGTGCATCAGGCTGCAGGATCTCTTTGTTCAAGGTTCGCATCAGCTGACGGTGTTTTTACAAGTGAAAATTAAATGACAAAGGCCATGAAAGTGCTCATAAAATTACATATAAACAAGAGGATGGTTCTGAGACATTCACAAGCAGCTTATGTTAAGGAGTAAACGTTGGTTAAACACTAAAGGGAATGTCAAGGTTACATTGTTAGGAATAATTATTTATTCTTTAAACATCAGTAAATTAAATAAAAAATAGTTGTATTTATCATGGAAAAATTTACATCATTTAGTCTACTGGTCACAAAAGATTTTATAACCGTCAGAATTTTAACTTCTGATGTTTTGCTTTTTTTTTTCTTTTACCTTCTTAAAAGTAACACAGGATGAGGAGCAGCTGCTTAGACTCATTATTTTCGACTTCTTTATCAGTGCTACCTCTGCTGTTGCGTCACTGAGGTTGATCTTCTCCAAACAAACTGGATCAGATGTTGCGGAGTGAAATAGACTCCGTCTCTTATTCAGTTTCACTGCAGTTTGACCCAGGCCACTCCCCTTCAATGGTGTCATCACAGGAGTTTCACCTTTAACGGTTGATGGAAAACGCCTGACCTGACATTACTAAGTGGGCTGCGCCTCGAACATTTTACTGCACTTTTTTAACCTGGCTTATAAAGCAGCGAGACTCACCAACACCCAGCCAATATACTGCATTCATTAATCTTGGCTCAGCTTCTTGTTTATAGATCATATCTGAGAGCGACTCACACAGGTTTCCATAAAACCTCATGAAATTAATGCATTTTTCAGGTATTTTACTGTGACATCACTTTTCAAGAACAATTACAATAAATACTGAACAAAAAGAGGCCACAACTCAGTTATTTAGAATGCTATTTAAAGCTTCAGCAGCTGAAATTGAGGCAAAAGTACTGCTGAAAATACACACTTTAGTAAAATGTAAAATGAACAACATAAAATAAACGACTTTGACATGATCATGTCCAGATCTTGTAGTTCATTCGCACAGTAAAGTGCTTAGTACCTACCAAAAATATCTAAAGAACAATAACCAGATCTAAACCTGTTGAACATCTACAGGAGCAGAACATTATTACCACTGATCTAATATCATGTAGGTTCTCATTTTTCCACAAAAACTGACCCAAGGCCTACACTCCACCAGACCACTGCAGGTGTGTGTGGTATTTGGACCAAGATGAACTGTCCTGAGATCCAGATGTCTTTCCTTAGTCCATTTTTATTTGGTACTAACCACTGCAGACCAGGAAGACCCAACTAGACCTGCAGTTGTGAAGATGCTCTAACCCAGTCATCACTGTCACAATATGGAGCTGATTAAAGTTCCGTATGTTCATTATTTTGCTGCTTGCAATATATCAACTTTGAGGATGAAATGTTCACTTAAGCCACGTTTCCACTACATGGTACCAGCTCAATTTGACTTGCCTTTTTGCGTTTCCATTACTTAAAAGTATCTGGAGTCTGGTACCAGGTACTATTTTTTTTTTTTTAATTTCCCCTCGGCTGACGTTGTAAAATGGGGGAAAAGATACTAAAATGTGACATATAAACACTGCAGATCACTGATTGGTCAGAGAATTGTCACTGCATCGTCAAAGTAAGGCCCACCATTTTTAACAAACCAGACTCAGAAATTGACAGTTAATATACCGGTAGGCTTTTGTCAAGAGACGATCTGAGCCTCCAGACGATGTGAGTCGCGAGCATTTATCTCAGTCGGCCATCTTTACGATTCACTACAGCAACCTCGCAAGGACAAATCACTGTTGTAGGAGTCAAATTCTGTAAAAGTACCGAGACTTGACTTCAAGGAGTATCTTTCTAATGATCACAAGTGATTTCGAGACTCATTTTATATGCCTACTTTCAATTTCTCTCACAGCTGACCAACAGCTATCCAGACAGCCTATCCAGCTGACAAACATTTTGATCTAAATCTGGAGGAAACTGAATAGTGGACGGTAATCATGGGGATGTAGCAAATCGCTCGTCCTATAGTGAGGTTGCTGTAGCAAGTTGTAAAAGATGTCTGACAGACATAAATGCTTCTACACATGTGCGTCTTGCATCGTCCGGACACTCAAATCATCCCTTGACGCACGGCTCACATCCTCACCTGGCAGACACACACACACACACACACACACGGTCATGGTTAGCACAGCACGGCTCAGCTCTGAAGTAAAGTAAGCTCGGCACCAAGTTCAGCTCAGCCTGGCCTGGGACAGTGTGGTGTGGGCGGCAGAGTGCAGCCAGTTCAGGCCATTCCTCTCCATTAATGTGTATATGAACGCTCAAAACCAGGTCTCACTGGGTCTGTGATGCTCATGGCCCCGTTTCAGATCCATGAATCCCTTCAGTACAGCTGTCAAGGGATGATTTGAGTCTGCCAAGGGATGATTTCAGTCTCCGGACGATGTCTACACATGCGCGACTCACATCATCTGGAGACTCAAACTGTCCCTTGACAAGGCTAAATACATCCATGATGACAGCCCACAAAATGACTCTGTGGTGGGTCGAGGAGGTTCAGATTAAAAGATTCAGTGTGAGCTTGATGGGGCAACACACAGGTGAGTTTATCAGCAACCACGGAAGTTATGCGTAGCATCGCTATGATGAACAGGTACTCTAAAGTCTGTACCCTATAATGCAGGAGTGTCCAATCGTGGTCCTTGAGGGCCAGTATCCTGCATGTTTTAGATGTACCACTCTTCCAACACACCTGATTCAAATGATAAGCCTATCATCAAGCTCCACAGTAGAATAATAACAACCACCAGGTATGTTAGAAGAAGGACACGTATAAATCATGCAGGATACTGACCCTCGAGGACCAGGATTGGACATCCCTGCTGTAGTGGAAATGCACTCCAGGAATAGTGCTTTATAGTAAAAGAATAAATGAAAATGACATTTAAAAAAAGATATAAAACAATATTGCTGCTGGATTCTAAGGACATTTTGACCCATTCCTACAGTTAAAATACTAATTAATGTACATGTGTTAAAATATTGATATGAATGGGATTTTATTTTATTCAGAACCATATTTTGCAGGAGTCAGTTTTATTCTTGTTATGGGTTAAAATTTCAATAAATAGATATTTTGTGTTTCAGTTTTAATCATTGTAATTAAAAAAAAAAAAAAAAAAAAAACCTGCCCAGGTGTTTGAGTCTTTTAGGGTAGTAGGGTTGGTTGTATGAGTGAAAGTTATGAATATTTTTTGTATTTATGGAAAGTTGATGGAAACGGTTGAATCACTTCTCCCCTTGGTGACTTTATCAAGACTTAAATTACCTTTTTATTGGCACAGCGTTTTTGAAAGGACGCAGTGTTTTTTTAATAATGCGCTGTGTCATGAGTTCCAGTGGAATGTGGCAGTGTGAAAGTGTGTGCAGCGTTATTGAATCTAACACTTGCACATACTGAGGACTGTGCTGGGATGTGTTGTAAGTTTGACTCTAAATCAAGTCAACTTGTTTAACAGCAAAAGGTCAGGGAGTTCTTACTGTAGATGAAGCATGATGTTTATCTGTGTCTCTTGGGTATTGTGCTCAAAATTCCTGCCACGGCCTTCCACCTACAGTTGGAGGTGGAAGCAACAGAATTGGTCTAAAAAAGAATTTTGAAAAGACAAAGGTATTCAAGAGACATGAAATGCTGTGTTCTTTGCCTGAATTAATAGACCATGAACTGTAAGCATATTTCCCAACAAAATGACAGGAATGTATGCATGAAAATGTCCAAAAAATAGAAAATTTTAAATTGTTTCAAAATTGTCTGTCATTGCACAATTAAGAAATGCATCTGAGGCACATACTCGGAGAAAAGTCTTGCTGATAATTTTGGTTTTCTTCGTGCAATACATTACAAACTAGACATTTATTAACCCTGATCCCTGACTCTTACTCTTGCACCAAAGTTTGAAAAAGCTCTTCAATTCAGGTTCTTGAAATTGCAGAAACAGAGCTGGTCCTCCAATGCGGCCAAAATAAACAATTCTGATGAGTCAGTTACACGTCAAGAATGTGGCACAATGTGAAAAAATGCACCAAACAGTGAACGTCTGAGTGAAAGGAGCCTTGTCAGTGTCACGTTGCTATTTTGTGCACAGTGTAATCATTTGTGGGTGATCAAAAATGAACAGAACTGCTCCCATTGATTATCAGATACTATTGTTGCTTGAACAATCCATTGCCTGCTTGTGTATGAACACCTGTGGTAGATTTTTACCATCAAATGACAGAATATGTTTTATTAAAATAATGTTCATCCCTCATAGTAGAGCTGGGAAATATGACCAAAGAATTAAATGTAATGATTTTTTATTTATTTATTGTGATGAATTGTTTTGTAATTACATGAATTAGGTGTATAAAGACAAAACATGACCTATAGAGTCCTTTACTAAAACTATCAACTATAGGCTACCATATGTGACTGAAGAAACACTCACAAAGAATATATTACAAAATGCAAATTACTTACACTTTGCATTTATAATGAGCAGAAACATCTCAGAGGACAAATCTCAATTTTGCGATTTCTTCACAATTTTAACAAAGCAAAACCTCAGTTAATCAAATGAACTCATTGGTAGGTTGACCAGCCTTTCCACAGTCTGTAGAATAAATACCAAGGATCACCATTTTCTGTTGTTTTGTCCTTTATCTTGTCACTACAGATATAGTAGGCCTGTATAATATTAGGAATCCCTGTCAACACGATCAGTACCACAATGAGGGTAGGCACCTATCCTCACCGCCACCACCAAATGTAGACCTATTAATCTACCAGTAGACCACTGCCTGGGACTTTGTGTTCTTGCTGAATGTAAGTTTATAAATAAAATAGTTTTCTCTATTTATCAGCTTTTATGATGTGTTTATCATGTATAGTTACGACTGTGTACAGTATATCATGTAATATTTTGCTCTATCATGTTGAAATTCATAGTCTTCATATCAATGTTTTTTATCACTTGGATGATGATTTGTGTTATTCTATACAACACAGATACATACAGGCAGGAAATTAGCATGACAGCATCACAAATAAACATAAAAGAGTGAATATACCACACAGAACATTAACTGTTTGTATTGAAATTCCAGATGTAGAAATGAAAACCCGATGTGATGGTAAGATTGCTCTTAATTAAATTCACTGTGTACAAATACCATGATAGAACATGATCACATCATGATGAAGATGGTTTTTATTGCTGAAGTCCAGTGTTGAGACTGTTTAGAGCTATATAAGGAAGTAGGTTACTGCATGAGCCAAGTTCAGACCCTTAGAGATGAGACAGAAACATCTGACTCTGCAACCCAGAGACGCACAGATGATGATTTTACAATGAGCTGCATTTACACCTCAACCCTGCTCCTGACCTTATTAGTGAAAAACCTTTGACCCTGCTACCCTGGTTAGTAGTCGCATTCATGAGGTGAAACCTGAGTGTGTGTGATGCAGACAGGACCCAGGGATTACACAGACCCATTTCCTGGGCTATCTTTGTCACTCGTTTGCCCTGTTTCTATTAATAGTCTGATCCAGGAGGGACAGAGAGGAGGCAGGGGAGGAGGAGGGACACGAGGAGGTTAAAGCAGAAGAAGAAGAAGAAATGTACAGCAGGAGTAGGAGGAGGGAGGAAAGACTGAGATGAGCCTTAAGGAGGAAGGAGGTGGAAAAGGAAAGAAGAGGAAATAGAGAGTTGGAAAGAGGAGAAGAAGGAGAAGTGTTAGATACATCCTTGGCAATGTTGTTCATTTCCCATCTGCGCCTGTAGAGCAAATATTTAAAAGGAATTAAATCTGAACATGCATGACGACGAAGAGGAGGAGGAGGATCAGGAAGAAGAAGAGGAGATGAAAGATCAAGGAGAGGAGGAGGTGATGAAGGATCAAGACAATGAAGAAGAAGATGGTGGGTCTGAAGGAGAAGGAGGATGAAGAGGAGTTGGAGCGGGGGGGGCAGGATAAAGGATGAAAGAGAAGAGGAGGATCAGGAGGACCACAAGGTGGAAGAGGAAGAGCAGGAGGAAGATGCAGCTGATGAAGAGGAGGAGAAGTAGGATGAGCAAGAATGAGTTGTATGAAGGAGGAGGACAGTAGGAGGTGTATAAAAGCAGAATTACAGGAAGAACAGAAGAAGAGGACAGAACAGGAAGAACATGAGGAGAGGAGAAAACAGGAGGTGAAACAGAGGGACAGTAGAAGGAGACAGATAAAAAATATAGAAAGAAAGGAGAAGAAATGAAGAACACTAGGAGCAAAAGCAGAAAAAGGTGGTCAAGTAAAGCTAATGTTAGGAAGCAGAGGAGCAGGGAAACAGAAAAGAGGAATAGATCAGTGTTTAATAGAAAGAAAACGGAGGTGAAGAAGCTAAAACATTTGTAGGAGGCACAGAGGAGATGAACTGTCACATCTTTACTAAAAATGCAAACCTTAAAAAAAAAAAAATTACTTGTGTGAAATTATGTTGCCAAATTTGAGACTTTTTTTTTTCCTCATAGGATGAAACAACAACTAAGTATATTCACTTTATATTTAATATCTTAATTCTACATCTCACACATCTGTACTTTTTTATACTTAATACCCCATTTCTTCTCATAACAATCTTTCATCTTATCCACTGCAAATCAAATTCCTCCTAATGTTATTTTTAATGTTTGGATGAGGCGTTCATCTGCACTTGAGCTGTTTTGAGCTCATGAAAGGTGTGACACTACAAACACAGGATGAGCTGATGAAATATGATAAACTGTGAAAAATGCATCAAACATCCATGTACACATCAATGTAGAGGTAAAAAGAAACCAAAATCATAAGACAAAACCATTTTTACCCTCGGCCCTCGCTGTAGAATATTATCATCAGGTCATCGTCTGTCTGTCTGTCTGTCCATATGTGCAAAAACTTTGGTATGGACTCAACACTGATGGTTTTCAAGTGTGGGCACTGTTTACTTTAGTGACTGACATCATACATTTTGCAGATGATATTAAAAGTTTTCTCTTTCAACTAAGGTTTGAATGCACAGCTTTTACTTTTATAATGGATCATATTCACTGTGTATTCCTAGTGTTGTCTACGACGGAGCATTAGGGCCATTCATGAGGGAGAAGATATTTTTTGATATGACGAGATTAAAGTCAACATGTCTATTAAAGTCGAAATTCCAAGAATAAAGTTAAAATTTGATGTCGACTTTAACGTTTATGGGACATCAACTTTATTCTCCACATTTCCAAGTTTAATGTGGACATATCGAGTTTAAAGTCCACCCATCAAGATTAAAGTCGACATCCAATTTCGACTTTATTCTCGGAATTTTGAGTTTAATGTCGACATGTTGACTTTAATCTCATCATATCAAAATGCTCCGTCGTAATTTTCACTCTAGTCAAGTGTCTGAGTATTTTTTCCACAACAGGAAAAAGGGGAAAAAAGTCTCCAGATAGAAAGTAATAATAATAAATGATGTAACCACTAGATGGCAGCACAGTAATAGTAAAGATATTTCAGGCAGTGGTGAAAATAGAAAACAGATGTGTGCTTTGGTGTGATGACTGACCGGACACTGATCTGAGCAAAGAGCTTTAACTTGTACCATGTTGTTATTGTGATTTCCAGTGAGTCTGTGTGTTTTACTGGTGGTCTTAGTGGTTCTAGTGGTAATGGTAGTAGTGGTAGGACATCTGGAAGCAGGGTAGTTGTCCTGATTAGATTTATTAATCAAGTTTGTCTCCATCTCCTGCAAACTGATGGTATTTACTGCTGGGCTGCTCAGAGAATGAAACTAATCAGTTTATTTGTCAGCTCTGCTCCTCGCTCAGAAAGCTGATATCTCACTCTCGCCCAGACCAGGGTCAGCTTTCCTGTCGATGAAAGCGGAGTCCTGCAACTGGATGCTGGCATTATTTAAGGGGAACCCAATATGGAAGAATTAACTATTTAACAGATCAGGCAGCTGTCTGGCTGGCAACAAAAACCAACACGTCTCCTCTGAAAGTCTGCACGGGCCAGATTTCACTTAGGCTTTGTTTGGTTTCCCAGCATGCAATGCTACTTAGATCTTACAAGTTACAGGCACACGCACCTAAATATTAGGATCAAAATACACTTAAAGTACGTAAGTTATAAACAGTTTGCAATCGACATTAAAGCGTTTATGTGTAAGCATTGCTCACATGGTTTTAATTGAAATGAAACTGTAATATAAGTCATATTAATATTTAATAATACATTAGTTAATGATATTTTATTCTAATAATCAGTGGTGAAATGCATCTAGTTGCTGCTTCATACTTCATCACAGTCATACCTCGCACTTTTCATTACGCTGCATTTGTTTGTTTTAAAATGCTTACTTTATCTTTTCATGCTTTATGCATCTTTTATTTTTTTTAGTTCATAGGTTTTTCTGTACTTTTCTACTCCACTACTTTATATTTGCATTTATACATTAATTTTTGTGGCCAGTGTTTTGCAGAGAAAACAGTAAAATCCTTAACTTCAGGAAAACTGTTCAAATACTTCACAGATAATTTATGTATTTAGTACTGTCACTAACTGTGAAAACTATCATCTCTAATAAATCAACATTTCATCTGCTCAGAATAGTTTAACAAAGATGCTAATCCAGAGGATTTATGGACAAAGTTTCACTTCATCGCAAAATTCAAGTCATCATATTTTGACTTTTGCAAAATACAATATTTGCCTGGAGATGTATTGAGAAGAAGAGTCTAAAGCTTAAAATGACCTAATCTAGTAAAATAGAATCACCTCAAATCTGTACAACTACAATAGTGGAGTAAATTAACAAAGAAAAGGCCCATCTGTCTGAAGGATTAATCTGGGAAAATATTAATTAACACTCTCACTTTTAAAGCTGTTTCTACTATGATGAAGACAACATTTATCCTTTAGTCACTGTGTTCTAATTTCTGCTGCAACAGAAAAAAATGACTAATGAATGATGCAAACATACGTGACTAATCAGTGTCAAGATGCAGCATGAAATCAGGATAAAGTCACATCAGGGTAGTTTGTGACAGATCACATTAAAATGATTTGATGCTGGAACATGTTGGTCCAAACACACTTCAGTCAGTGCAATTAAAGCATGCATGTCAAACTCATTTTAGCTCAGGGACCATACACAGCGCAATGTGATCTCCAGTTGGGTGGACCAGTAAAATAATAGGCATAATAATCTTTACATGCCTTATAATATAAATTTTTCACTTTGTTTTGGTGTGAAAAAAGTCAATTTGCATTCTGAAAAAATCAATTATCTCAACAACCATGTACAACCTGATATTTGTTAAGGAAAATAAGTACAATTTCAAGAATATTATGTCCAAGTGTCTTATTAACACCACCTACAGATCACAGTGAATTTATTATTTTGTTACAATTGAACTTTTTTTTCTCTTTTCCTTTCAGAATGCAATTTTGGTTTGGTTTTTGGTATGTTTTTCACCCCTGAATTAAAGGGTTGTGATTCCTGAGTGATTAGTAATTATAGGTCATGGGGGCCATGTTTCTAGCAGTCATAGGATGTTGCATGTTTTTGTTCTTTTGTTGATATTTTTTTAATTTTACACAGTTAAGCCACAGTGTCTCATGGGTACTTTCACAAACAGCAGTAATTTCACATTTAACACTCATCAGTCAGAGTTCCTCTGTTCCACCTGAACTGAAACTGAATATTTAATCATATTTACACTGGGAAAAACACGCCTTAATCTCTGCCATTAATAATAGGTCACTGTTCATATATTTGTGTTCGCAGTACAAACACATGAACCCACAATGACTCAAGAATAATGTGAACTTCTGTTTCATTCATACCTTCATCAGTGCAGTATTTCAGTAATCAACAAATAACAAAGAACTTTCATGTTTGGCCGAAAAGAAATATCCTCATAAGAGGAAAATATGAAAAAAGTAATGGGATTAGGGAAGACAACAGACGCACAAGATTGTAAATTTATTTATTAATTACTAATAACTCTGCATTAATGTTGCTGGTCCTGGGGGGGGGGGGGGGGG
>JAPSES010006995.1:0-14421 GCA_029822895.1 Maxillicosta whitleyi
ATGTGATGAAGACTGGATGCAGCGGTTTGATTCTGCATCATCAATAATCAAAAAATGAATGAAACTATGGATGGAAAAAAAATTATGAACGTTATTGTGGTACTATGTAAGAATTATGTGTTAAAAAAAAAAAAAAAACGTGTGACAGTGAATGTCTCCTGTAATGAAAACTGAAGATGGTGCAGTCAAATATTGATTGTGCAGCTTTTTTTTTTTGACCAGGCAGTGTATCATATTGAATGGATTAAATTCCTATAGTGCTGTTCAAGATACCCAAAGCACTTTACATTAATGATACATTATTCATTCATAGCTATTTTATGCTGTTTGTTCATTTGTATTGTACTGATGTGCCTCTTGGTCAGGTCTCCCTTGAAAAAGACATTTTATCTCAAGGGACTTGCTGGTTAAATAAAGGTTAAATAAATGAAGTTTTTGTCCATATAAATTCTAAACATCAATAATTCAAAATCAATAATATAATGTATGACTTAGGCAATTATGCAATGAGGCTAACGATATCTTAGTGTGATGCTCTCGGTAAGTTTTGAAAGTGCTGGTTTTTTTTTTGGGTTTTTTTTTTTTTTTTTTTGGGGAAGATTTTCAGGACGGAATCTCTCTGAAAAGTACATCACATGAAATTAAGATTGACCGTGATCTAATATTGTAAGATTGTAAAACACTAGTCACTTTTCCATTGGACATATGCCTAAAACTTCACTGATATTTACTAAATGTCAAAAATAAATAAATAAGTGTTGGTTTTTCCATTAAACAGCAAATGTGATGATTTGTTTATTGATTATCACAAGATGTCACAGAAGTCATTCCATAAACATGGGGATGTACGTAAATATTTGATGTTTTGAATGTAGAATGCATGAAACCCCTCTATCCCGTACTAAAGTAAAAAAAACAATTATTCGGGTCCCTTGTGTGTCCACATATATTGGGCCATATTTATTTTCAAACTCTTCTTCGCTTGTTGTAACATCCATCAACATTCTTTTTTTTTTGTACACATGACTCTAGTTGTACAAAAAAGTTTTGCAAAATATACCAATTTCGCTACAAAAACCACCTCTTGCAAAGGCCAACACGTTCCAAAATCCAAAAATTTGAGTTTTGTTGTTTTTCCTATTAGGCAAAATTTTATGCACAATTTTAGGGTCAGTGGAAAAGCGACTACTGACATCATGCACATCTGCTCTTTGCAGAAATGTACAGCTGCAGCCTTTTCTCCTGCTGCTGTGTTCCAACATTTTCCTCCAAAGACAGCCTTTTTCTCAGGAATCGTGGAACGCTGCTAGCCGCATACCTTGATAATCAGAAATTCTTATCTTTCAGCCTCTTTAAAACACACATTGCATCTTCCATGATATCCATGTGTGTCATCATTCCAAGAAGTAGTGACTGGTGAGTCAAATTGGTGGGGCTGATTGATTCCGACTGCCTGTCTGGTTGAATAAAAGCACTTATGATGGATGCCAGTGGACCTTTTACACATATATTCCTGTATCGATCATTTCTATTCATTCCTACTAATTGTACTCATGCAAACAAAATGTCAAATCTTCTCCTACTGGGTCAGCTTGTACTTAGGAAAATTTGTGATCAATGTAAATAAACTGAGTGTCCTGATGACTTAGACGCTGCATAGATGGTTGATGCCAAACACCCCCACACATATGCATGAATTCAGCTGTTCATTAAAATCTCTAAGGATGGACATTCATGAAAGCTCTCCCTCCCACAATTAAGTCCACTTCTGGCCCAGTAAAATAACATAATAGCCTGTAAATTATGATAAATCAAAATTTTCCTCTTTGTTTTACTGCAAATAACATTGAATTATGAAAATATTTACATTTACAAACTGAGAAAACCTGAGAAAATAAGCACAATTCTAACAATATTATGCACAATGGGGCAGTATTAGTTGAACTGGCTTTCACTTATGTGGATGGAAAATAACATCCTGAACACCACTGACTTCAAGTCACTAATAATTCCTGTGAGAAGCTATCGTAGGGGCCCCAGTACACTGTTTTGCCTAGGGGCCCATAATGCTGTTAAGACGGCCATGGTTGGTGTGGCAAGCCAAACACACAACTATAACAGATCAAGGTCACACACAAGCAGGTAAGGAGACATGACGGTGCGTTAGAAAATATTTACTCTCACAGGGGAAAAACCAAGACAGGAGGAAGAGATTTTCCCACCCATGAAATCAATAGAGTTCAACTGTGAAATGAGAGAAATGTCAACGAGGACAAACATGTGAGACAAAAGGGAAAATTTGCCGCTTGTCTTAACAGGTAGCTGAACTCGGGCTGACAGAGGTCCCCATCCGACTGAAGGAAGACAGAGCGCTTTCTGTTTGGTCAGCGATGAGAGAGACAGCGACAGACAAACAGAGACAGAGTCAAAGATGAAACAAGCGATAGCAACCGACGCTCATCAATCACTTTATCAATACTTGCTTCGTGTCTGCCTGTCTTTTGGGTTGACCTCGATGAGCCTTTTTTGGGTCTGAATTATGAGTTATTTCAACTGTCAATATAACAAAATATGGAAAATAACCATTGTGAAGTTGCGAATTAATCCTCAGTTCAAATGATGGTTTGCTTTAAGTTGTAGCTATTGGCCGACAAACACATTTTCAGAACAAAGAAAATGATTATTTCACTGTTGGCAATGGATTAACCCCAGCTGGAAGCTCTTCAAAAAATGAGTTCATTTGCACCAAACTCCTACATCGCAAAACATCCTTGTCTTTGTTAACTTACGGCCAGACAACATATTTTTGTGGCAATAGCGCCTGCAGAAACGTCTTCCTACCAGCACTAATAAGGAAAGGCTGAAAGGTTAAAGGGCTTTGTTTGAACTAAATGTAATCGCTGTGTGCTTGGATCAGCTGACAATCCTCTGGTGTGATGTATGACTCCCTGTTTAAGCAAACATCACTCTTAATTATTTGTTCAGACACTCCTTTATGGCCTGAGGACTCATCTACTGTTTTGACATCAATGCACCGGGCTAACAGAGCAGCCATTCCTGTTGTTATAATGACAGCATCCATATGTAAGTTGATTCAAATCAGTGCCAAACAGTGATTGACTAAAACATATGTGAGTATAACGCATTTAAAGATGAGCAGAATAGATAATCAATCTACAGTTAATCTAATGTTGGATTAGCATGAAAAGGCACTCAAGGGAAAAATGAGCTGCCGCCCTATATTGACTACCTTGATTCTCTCGCCAATGCAAATGTTGAGTGGGGTAGCATTCGTCCTCATTCACCCACGGTGGGCAGCTCTAAATGAGTACTGCTGTTGCTCCTTATCTGTTGGCAACTGATAACACTCACACTTCATGAGATAATAGACTTTTGTTTACCATCTGTGGGCAATACATCAATTACATTTATAACTCTTATCTTTTCAGTTCATGTTGTGACTTACTTATTCTGAACGGATGCTAATGCCAAATTCAACATTTCGATGTTTTCCAAAGCAATTTGTGTTTCCTTTGCGTCAATAGTCATCAAGATAGATCACTTTCCCAAAAGTTTCAAGCAACACTAATGTTAGATTAGATCAGCTCTTTGTCTTTGTCTATATTTATGATGCGGGGCTTAGGCTACGTACACATATGTGGGTATTTTTATAAAACAGATATTTCCCACTTACTATTTTCAAAAAAGTCTCCTACACACATGAACTTTTAAGAAAAAAATTGTTTACCAACCAAACAGAATCCTGACAAGAATCACAACAAATCATTATGACCGTTACCTTGTACATGTGACGCAAATGTTTTTTCCGTCAAAAACTGTGACGTCTGTCCGAGATCTCCTTTTCCATGTGTTTACATGAAAACACAATACGGAAGATATGCTGACATCACTTTGGCCAGGGTTTTTTGTGGGTGTGGCCATCATTTTTGTATAAATAATAGGCACAAATGCAGAGAAAAATCACCATTTTGCCAGATACTTGACACCATGTAAAACATAGACTAATAAAAATACAAAGATGCTATGTTAACTTTTATTTCAAAATGGCAGTCACAAATTTTGAGTTGCTCTTATTGGTTATGCTAACTCCACCTCCTAAGAGGCTGCTGCTTCTAGACCAGCAAAGTGCTGGTGCCACTCTCGAGCCAGTTTTCCTGGATAAAAGCCAACTCTTTAGCTGTTGAAACATGAAGAACTGGTTTGAGATTAGAACCCAGCTCTACACTCACTCTCACACTGCCTTGGATCTTTTCCTAATATGCATTTAATGCGCCAGTAAAGTCAGTCCGTCACTGGCTTTTTACAGCAACAAGCATACAATTAATCACAACTCAGCCTGGTATTTCTTCCTTGTACAGTGCTGCTGCTGATAAAACATTGCATTAGAAATGATTTGTTCCTCTTGACATTTTTATCACGTTTGCAGGTGATGAATCTTCCTTTACTTGACTAAAATGCTTCATTCATATAATCCCTGTAATACCATGTAAACCTGTAATCTGCAATACAAAAGAAACAGATTTCTTCCAACACAGGAGCCAAGCAATCAATCCAAAGTATTCTATGTTACTCCTGCTGGAATTCCATTAGCACAATGTCTTGACGCCATAACTAGAATACATCACACGTCACTACAAGTGGAACAAATGCACGTCTGCCTCGAGGGGGGATTAAGTGTTTACGCACTGGCAACCACAAGGTGCTGCTCCACATCTCTCTCACTTGCTTCCTGGCTCACTTCTTCAGCTCAGTCTGCTAACCTAGAATCTGAAATATTTATCTGCCCTGGCAGGAATGACAAAAACCTGCACTTTGTTAGCCTCATAGCTTAATTACCTAACTCATACACAAATTGGACAAAAGTATTGGGACACAGTGAATTCAGGTGTTTCTTTTCTAACAGAGGTCTGGGATACAAAACAGTAATGACAAATGTCATAATATAGTTTTATATTGGGATTAAATATTATTGCATTGCATTGGTTAGTTGGGTTTAACTTGTTATCTTTGGTTAATTTCTCTCTACATTGATTTGGAAAAGTTTCCCTCTTACCTTTAAGGAAATGTTGTTTGTTTTTGTATTTTTGTTTAAATCCATGACTATGATTTTAAATGTTCGAAAATACTAATAATAATAATAATTTTCTACCACAACGAACCATCTACTTTCTTCACATCTCACTTTGAGAAAGAAAAATCTCCCATAACACAAATGGAAATATTGATGTTTATAAACTATATGGACAAAAGTATTGGGACACATCATGGCCACAGCTGTCCTGTTCATGCTGATTTGAGATATAAACATCAGTATTAATAATCAATATAGTTATCATAATATAGAACTATTAATACATTTGTCATTATTGTTTTGTATTCTAGACCTATGTTAGAAAAGAAACACCTGAATTCAACATCCATTTGTACATGACTTACACAATTATGCTATCAGGTTAATATATGCTTATCATAGATTGACAAAAAGACACTCAAAAAGGGCATAATCCTCTATTAACAGTAAGGAAAACAGCACTGTGGGAACTTTGGAAAGGCTTTATAGACTTAATTTAACTGCATTCTTGTACCAACTTCATCTTAGTGTTGTGGATGTATGAGACAGCTGAGGAGCTGAATGTTCAATACTAGTTAATTATGACAATATAACGGCACAACTCTTATGTCTATGCATGTAGTCATTTGTATTTAGCGGTGAAAAGCTGTTGTTTGGCGAATTCTTCCCTCGTGATTATCATTTTCGAAGACAGTCCAAGTTTTTGCAGCTTGCCAATGTTGAACAATCATAGAATAAGTTTGATAGATAATGTAAATGTTTACTACATGCTCTTAAAATATAGACCAGCAGCAAGAGTCCATGCAGATATGTTCAGCAGACCACATACCAAGAAGCGAAGCAAGAATATAAGCCCCGTTTTAAATGAAGGCGTGATGTTTCATAAGACAGTGACACTGCAGTTTCACTTCATGCTGTTACATGAAGCTTTTTTAGGCACCAGAAAAGTCAGTTAGTCAGTACTTATGAAACCAAAGTCTTGTTGTTTAGAGGTTGTCATTTATCATGATTTAGTCAAGTATGAGCTGAGAAAGTCATATTTTATGCTTTTGTTCTATGAAATATCTCATGGATTAGTGGCAAAAATGTTAAAACAATCAAAGCTATTTTTGTCTCAACTTCCAAATGATTTTTTTTGTCTTTCTTGAGTGATTTATAGGCATTTGTTATAATATTATCCTATGAATTTTGCATTTTTCAGTGGAAATCTGATATTTTCTAATATTTTCTTCAATCGATCATGTAGATGTCCATTCAAGCTAATAATCTTGCGCAAAAACTCCATTGCATCTTGGGATATTTCCCAGCCAAGTGTACATGAGTCACCAACCAGTGCATCCTTGGTTTAAGATAGCAGACCAGAACAACATCCATGCAGGATTCTAGCTAGCGCAATTTAGCATATCGTCCCCCGACGCTAAAATTTTGACCCGATATGCTAAATTTCAGTACAACGTATTGGCATTTTGACTGTAATTCTTTGCCCAGATCAAACGCAGGGTCCGACATTAACGGTTGCTCGAAGCACCTACTCTGAATTATCTGTATCTCTCGTGTGTCTGTCCTCGGACGATGCATTTATAGCCTGAACAAGTGAGTGTGCTGCCATTGGCTCCCTCTGTGCGGTGACGTTCTTTTTCACTTAAAACAACGGCGGCCGCTCGGAAGTTAACATCTCCCTGAAATCACCTTCCGCACAACCCCCCCCCCATGTATTCCATACATTCTTGGTTTAAAGTGGAACAGTGCTTTGGCTGCGACTGAAGACGTTTCATGAGATCGTCAGAACGGAAAAACAGACAAGACTACATATATTCACTACGGAGTCTCTGAATGTCCAAATGGGTCATATCTGACCTTTTACACACCATTTCTGTTCCAGGAATATTTCACCTTTATTGGAATGATGTCTGTGTAAACGAAATGTTAAGATCATTTATCACAGCTCTGTAACGGCTCTGGAGGCAGAGTCGTGATAAATGATGAATGGAATCATGATTCTAGAATGTTATGTAAAAGGAACACCTCTCATTCCGCAACCAAGGTGTCACGTTTTGATGACACCTTGCGTGCACAGCCCCTGTACTGGGAGGATTTAAAAGCGAATGTGGGACATGTACAGTAAAAAAAAAACATAACAACGCAACCAGAAAGATGTCGATCTGGAGAGACGACAAGATCCGCAAACTGTTCTGGTGGCGTAGGACTTTATCCATGCTAACATTCGTAGAACAGTTAAAGCTGGGCTGACTATGAAGACGTTAGCTAAACTATTCCAGAACACACCTTTTTTCTAGGATCTCTGTATAGAAGTGGCTCATGAAAAGATGATAAACTACATTTTACACCAATTGTTTACTAGCCTGGTTATCACAACATTTCCAATACCATGCTGGCATTGGGTCTGGCCAAGCATACTGAAAAAGCTGGTTCTCTAAAAAAAAAAAAAGAAAAAAGGCGTGTTTCAAATTTGAAGTATTCACCTCATTCAAAAGTCTGCTATTAGTCGAAGCCAGAAAAGTCGAAGCTTAAACCAATCACACAGCGCTTTCCTCTGATGTATATTAAGCAACGGAAACAGCTTGAAGGAGCCGGCTAGCCGCAGGGCTAACTGGTAGATAATACTTTTACCAAAGCCGGTCAGGATCAAGGCCAAAACATCCCTCCTTCCAATATATGCCTCCAGCGCTGCTCTTTGCTCTATTTTCAGATATTTTTCGGTTAAACTATTTCAACACCACATCTATGGCTACGCTAACGGCTAGCCGCTGCTCCATGCTTGCAATGAATGAGGTGCTTCTGTTTACAATCCTGGGGTTCCGGTCGCTGTTCTACTGCGTCACTTACGTCAACACGCCTCTACCTAGAGCCATTGGAGATGCTGAACATTGATTGGCTCCCGAAAAATAGGGTGGAGTTCCCGATTTTGCCGGAGATACAAAAGCTGTGGATAGTGTGCTTTGCCAGACCGTGTGGCGGACAAGAACTGGTGAGTGGGTGACGACACGGAATGGGCGGGCCCAGGCTAATTATTGAAAAGATTAGTGGATCAACAGGTATTAAACAGCAGATAGTGTTGAAGCTCTAATGGGTCTAAGTTCACCTCTATACCAGGAGGGCACATAGAATGCACTGGACAGACTTCCATCAATATCACTGTGGGTCATGTGGCGACGGTTTTCACACCGCAGCGTCATCCTACAAAGCACTAATCCAGACCACAGCCTGCTGCCAGCGGAGCCAAAGAAAATTGTATTGTTTTCCAATCAATGCTTGAAGCTTTATGAGGGTTTCCAGCCACAGAAACATTGCTCATAAAGAGGAGACAGACCGCTGGAGCAGTCAGTGGAGGATTCCTCACCACTGAGGACAAGATGGAAAGAGAAGGAGGGGACAGACATACACAGAGAGAGAGAGAGAGAGAGAGAGAGAGCATAAAACACTAGCATGTGGCAAATCTGTGTCCACTGATGCTCAGCTGCCATATTCAAATGAACCTCAAACCTGTTCTCCATGTCGGGAAAGCACTCTATAGTCTTTGTCAGGAATGACACATACTAAAAATTGTAGATTTTTTGTGAGCAGTTTTTTCTCTTACCTCCACTGGAATTTCATCCTGTTAACTTATTAGTTTTTGTCTTAGGTTTTGTGATAAATATACCTCCCGGTTGTCAATATACAGTCATAATATGTTTGCATTAATATGAAATATGTTTGATATTGCCTCTGTCTATGATTCATTCAATGTTCATCTTTTGCTCCAACTTCCCTGTCATCATAGTCATAAAAATAAAAATAAATAAAGAAATAAAGGCTTCATATATTAATATACATCTATAACATTTTGTTTCTGTCATTTACTTGGATGTAATTTGATTATTAAGTGTTAACCATGTTAAATGCTGTAATGTAAATTGTATATCTACCCCTTCAAATTCTAAATTATACATCCAAATGCTATATTCAGACTGCACACAAATGTGGCCCAAATATGTTTGTTTGTTTTTTTGCCCATGTGTGACCAGTATCTGATTTATTAAAGACAGTTTGAACAGCACAATTCCATTTTTTTCAAATCTAACCCAGGCCACTTTCTTATGTGGTCCTAAATCCGATACGCAACTAATATTTTGCAATACGATTACAGTCTAATCGCCCATTTATCTAACCTTTACATCATCGAAATTCAACAAACATCACAATTCTGCATCCCAGGAGGAAGAGCAGAAGGAGAAACACATTTACTGCGACCTCTTTTGAGCAGGGTCACATTCAGTTCATATTCAAAACTATATAGACATCACATATAATGTGCACACAAAAAAATCTGATTTTGCTAAAAAATCTGAATTGTGCATTAAGACCTGCTGTCCAAATTTGTTGTAGATGTATACTCACATATGAAGCCTTTATTTTTTTATGTTCAATTTTTCAACAAAATATATAAATTTTTGCCTCTGCTTTTTTGTTCAAACTCTAAGAGGACAGGAAACTTGGAACAGAATGTGAACATTGGCACAAAAAAGCAACAATAAACATATTATGACTGAATATCAACAGCTTAAAGGTATATTAAAGGCATACAGTGTAACACAAACATATTAGTGATAAGTTAACACGATAAAGATAAGAGAAAGAAACCCAAAACTTTTAGGAATATGCCAAACAGTGAAGTATGAGTTTTAAAAATGCTGAGGGTTGCAGTTTGAAGGTCCAATTCTCACGGCCTTGACCCATATCTGTGTGTTTTGCCCTCATCTGACCACAGCAAATACAGCACCTGCAAGTCCATCCAGCACGTTGGTGAACATTTGTGACATTCAGAGTGAAAGTCTTCGAATCAGGAAACGTATGGTGTGGCGTGAATACATCCTCTACAGCAAAGTCACTTCAAACATATTGTCACAGGATGTTTGAGGCCCCTTCACTGCTCAGTTTGCAATTTGTGTTATTAAATCATAAGGAAATGAACACAGGTTAAATAAATATGTTTTTTTTTTCTCTAAGTCTCATTAACATTTACAGCAACAGATACAACAATACAAAGACAAAGACAATACCCCACTAATATGCAACAATTGTCTGTCATTTTTACAGTGTGGCGTTCACAGTCTCACAAGACGTGCACAAATGCATGCTCTACTGCAGGGGTGTCAAACTCATTTTAGTTCAGGGGCCACATGCAGCCCAATTTCATCTCAAGAGAGTTGGACCAGTACAATAATAGCATCATTTTCTCTGCAAAAAAAAGTTAAATTATGACAGTTTTATTTTACAAGTTTTTACAAGCCTTATTCTTTCACAAAAATATGAATAACCTGAACATTCTTAAGAAAAATAATACTCAACTTCTCATTTACATAGATCACATTGGACTGATATTTAGTAAAACTTACAATATTGTAGGACTTTATGACTAAAAGTATTTGACACACTTTATTATTATCATCAGGGTCTTTTTTTTTTTCTTTTTTTTTTTTTTTTGCATAAATTCATCCAAATTGGAAGCTTTTATGGGCCGGTTTTGGCCCACAAGCCGTATGTTTGACACCCATGCTGTAGTGTATTTAAGTCTTCAAGTTTTATCACTGCAAGTCGAGTCATTATAACTCTAATTTATGGCCAATAAACCTTAGTACTTACGAGGTAGGAATTCTGCCTGTCGAGGAACACGGAGTCTCCCATGGTTACGGATAAGTATCCACATATAGCAAGCACACAGACCCGTAGATGCAACAAATGGTATCCAGAAAGTAAAAAAAAATAAGTCCAAAAAAAAAAAAAAAGTGTGTGCGCGCGAGTCAGAAAGAAGCGAAGAAAAAGAAATCTGAACCACCAGCCACTTGTGTCCTCTCCTCCTTCTTCTGCGTTTAAAGGTGGGAAAATAACCGTGATTTCTGTTTCTCTACAAGTCACAGCTCGGGTTCCTTTTAAGAGTTGATGTCTTTGCACCAGTCAGAAGCGCGTGTCACCAAAGCGCTCGTGCCAGAAAGAACACCATAGTGCGTAATGCGTAACGGATCCATACTGCGCGCTCAGCGGACACTCTGGTACGGACAGATGCTGAGCCAGGCGAGGAAAAGCAGAAAGTGCGCTTCAACTTAAAAGTGCACTTTATTTTATGGGAACATCCGGTGGGGATTCCAAAATAAAATGAGGTTTTGACTCCAAAAAAAAAAAAAAAAAGGAACAAAACAAGAAAAACTTTAATTTTCTTCACATGGAAAAAATGAAAATGAATATAATAAAAAAAACTATTTAA
Organism: Maxillicosta whitleyi; assembly: GCA_029822895.1. NCBI lineage: Eukaryota > Metazoa > Chordata > Actinopteri > Perciformes > Neosebastidae > Maxillicosta > Maxillicosta whitleyi. Next base: position 11,355 of record JAPSES010006995.1, read on the forward strand.
AAATAAAATAATAATAATAATAATATCAATAATACATTTTTGAAATTGAGGTGCTAACAAATCATAGTGATGTGGTAATATCAAAAACATTAAGAATTACTAAAAAATTATTAGTTCAGTCACAGCATCATGATTTATTCTCCAGAGTATCCCTTTCTATTTTGAACAACAATAACAATAATAATAATAATAAATTATATATGTGTGTATAACTTTCAAATTTCTTATTTTTCTTTATGTTTTATTTTATAAATCTATCTATCTATCTATCTATCTATCTATCTATCTATCTATCTATCTATCTGTAAATGAGGATTGTTCCGTTCAGGCTCTTATTTTACAGTCGGAATTTTTCACTTCCTGGCTGAGTCCATGTTTCTTTCCGTTCTTGACTAAAGAAAATTGAGCGGCTCAGAGAAGCAGGGGCGGGGCACTGAAGGAGGGCGAGCAGTGAAAGAAGCTCTGGATTATCAACAGCAAATGTTTTCATGTCACTGACCCACGAGTGGAGGTCCGGGTTATAAGGTTTGACAGAGAAAACCCCACGTAGGGAGTTTGTGTGGGTGCTTTACTGAGTTTTATCTACACTTTCCCTCCAGAAGGTGAAGGGTAAAGCATAATGATAGCGTTTATTTGGCCTTGTTGTAAAATAGATGAGACATTTTGGGGACATTTATACATCTGAAGCTGAAATAAAAGGCATACAAATAGCAAAATGTTTTGTACAAACTTCTCTTTCAATATGAAAATAAACTCAAGGTAAAATGTTGAGTGGACTTTGTCAGGGCTGTCTACTCATTTTTTAATTTATTTATTTATTTTTAAGTCAGTGGTTTTCAGGATGTTATTTTCTATGCATATACGTGAAAGCCAGTTCAACGATGCTGCCCCATTGTGCTACGAAGCACTTTTTTTTTTTTTTTATCAGTTTCAGTCTTGAAAAAGGACATTCTCCTGTACAGCTGGTCACCATCATGCAGATGAATACATTGAAAAAAAAAAATCTAAAAAATTATTTTAAAAAAACTATGAAATAAAAAAAAATCATTATAAAATATTATATGTTATAATAAAAATTCCAGTACAATATAAAAATATCAATACTGTTGGAGAAATTTTAGTAGAAAACAAAACTACATCAAAAAAAATTTGGAAAATTTCAAATACAAAACAAAATGAATGAATAAACAATTGAACAAACAGAAAATAACATATTAGCAATTATGTGATGTGCATCATGGGTATGCATCATATATGATACAAGAGGCATTGAAGGGTTAACATTCTATTAGCATGGGGCTCCTATGCTTGCAGGGCCCACAGTCAAGTGCCCATCAGGCCCATTCAATAATATAGCTCTAGACTTTGTTGCAATTGAGTTTTGTCTCACATAGAATTCTATTGGTACAAAAAAACCCAAGATTTTCACAAGTTAGAAAAATGCAAATATCCAATAATGTATCATGAGTAACATATTTTATGAGAATTATATTGCTTCTTTAAAATGCCTTTCTTTAGTTACTTTTCACTGATGTCATTCAAAAGGACGACCCTGAAATAAATAGTAGTCACGTTAAAAACAAAGCCATTTTTCTTTGTTTTCAGAGAGCTGACATGTTGAAGATGCGAGTTTTTGTCCGGCGGTGATGAATGGTTTACTGTAAGCATAATTACAGGAGAAAATAAATAACATCAGGGCGAATTTACAGGACAAACCGCAGAACCAGAACTGATTGATTGCCTCGATTGTAAAAAACAATTTTTATTTATGTGCATTCCACCTTTGAGACATGCTATTAGGAGCCGTGGAAGATTAAAGTGTTGTAGTAATGCATGTGGTGAAGCCAGGATTGGGCAATCTGTGTAAAAACACTCTGCTTGCATCAGGCTTCATATGCAAAACAAACAGAGCACAACCTGGTTTTATCAAGGACGCAGTGGCTGGAGAATATGAGCTGACCTCACATGCAGCTAATCAAAACCACTCGCTTTGGCAGACAGATGCACAAGCAGGAGTGGCTTTATTAAGAAAGACACAAACCAGAAACCTTCCCCTTTTTCGAAGAAACAACACGAAATTTGTCCTGCGTCGTAACAATTTAGGAAATGCAGAGGGAGAAACAGAAACAATTACTTTAGTCTGAAACCTGCAGATGAAACAGGCGTCATCAAAGATTCAACATTTTTATTGTCATATGTACAGTTAAAAAAAACAAAAACAGGTTGTGCTGTACAATATCTTTAATCTTATACTGAATGTCAAGATAATTTAATCCTTAAAGGCCCAAACCTCCACCTGTTGATGATTTATTTTGGCTTTTCCCTTCCAGAACAGCAAATCACCTTCGCACATTTATTTGGCTTTTTTTTTTTTTACATCAGATGCCCTTCCTGACACAACCAGGCTTGGGAGCAACACAATGAAGTTTGCACCCCCTTGTGGCTATTGGGATGTATAGCGTAAATACCCTTTTCCAAGGAATCACCTGGGTTTCAAACCAGCCATCTTCCGCACCAAAGGCAGTGGCATTAACCACTGAGCTACACAGTCGCTATAATACCTGTTGATGAAAATAATTGATGTAAAATACAGTATGTCGTCTTTTCATGGTCATTAGATAAGACCTATTTGGACATTCAGAGGCTCCGTAGTTACCACGGAAACACTGTCATCTTCTACAACATTGATTCACCTGTAAAACCTATGGAGTTGGATCAGTGATAGTGGATGGAGTGGATGCTTGTTTAAATGTTCAGTTATTGATATCTTAGCTAACAATAAATAAATAAATTCACTTGCATTCTTTCTAATAAAGCAACCCTCAACTTTAATTTGAGCTTTTATGAAAATCAACATGACCGGTAAATTAACTATGATTCACACTGAAAAAATACAAAAAAAAAACCCAGAGGATAACATTATAATAAATGGTGGTCAATCATTTAAAAAAGGTTAAATATGGAGGAAAAAACTTGTTTTGATAAAAATATTGTTTAACTTTAATCTGAGCTTTTATGAACATCTACACGATCAGTGAATTAGATAATGGAAAATACCTGGAGGAGA
>JAPSES010007015.1:0-14419 GCA_029822895.1 Maxillicosta whitleyi
CCCCGCGGCTGTGGTTTATAAGCACTTTACCCAGACAGGTTTCATTTTGAATTTACTACCTTATGTGTCACTTTAAAAGGCATGAAATAAATTTACAGTGAGTTGCCAAATCTATGTCATGTAATGGATGCACTCACAAAACCCACATATAACACATACAGACACATGGCATACAACTTTTATTACTTTCTTTTTGACTTAATGCACCTTTTAATGATATTTTTTTCTATTTAATTTCAACATTAAATGGGTAAATTAACTGTCTTCCATGTTATTTGCGACTGGTCTCACTATGTCTTTATGTTCTTACATTGGACAGTAAAATGAATCCCTTTCAGTTGAACATGTCCCTTATTTTTTCCTTCACCTGCAGGCTTTTTCTGTTTGTCTCCCTGTCTGCGTCATCTGTCCTTTGCTCTCTGATCATCCATTTCACCAGGTCACTTGTCTATTTGCTACTGGTTGAGAAGTAGGTAGATATGTGTTGATACGTGCGTCACAGAGACATGATAGCACCTGCAACATCACACCAGGGACACAGTGGTGAGACCGAGAGTCCTGCCTGATGCACACATGAGATACACATGAGATTCCTGCTGCTGCATTATCACTTGTGTTCACTGCAGACCCACATGACCCGAGGCCAGTGGGAAATGTCCTGACGCTCCAGAGAACCAATTTCTCAGTGGTCGAAGCTGGAAACAAGCCTGTTTTCTGTTTATTTTTCATGAAATGTCAACCTTTTATAGATACATGGTTCTCACAGGACAGCAACATATGATGATCGTATGGAATTTGATGGATTGCTGTGGATTAAGTCGTGCAGCAAATGCTATTAGTCAAGTAATGTTTTGCAAAACTTGTGTTTTCATATTGAGCTATGAGTACTTCTACTAAAGTGATGATGATGGTTGGAGGAAATTGTGTTTTAAAGGCTGCAAGTTGTGACTTTTGTGTGACTTTTATGACCTAAAAACTTTATTCCTATCTGGTTTATTAATGTTGTTTTCATTTTTAGAGAGAGTTTTAAAGGGGGTAAACAGTCTGCCTTGCAATCCGGTTGAGCTTGTTTTGGAGAAACACCAATAAAAACTCAGTCTCACGGAGTAAAAATGTAAAACAAGTTCGAAAATACATCTGGCATATTCACATTGCCTGACATGCTTAGACAATTCCACTTCCCCCCTTGGATAATAGAACAAATTCCCCTAATTTCATGATTTGCAACACAACTCCTTAACAATTCCTGGAGTTGCGAGACCTGAGGGATGTCTTTTATTACAAACATAGCTGCCAGTTTTTCATTATGCTACCTTTCCTGACCTTTTAGTTTTCCATGATGGTTTAAACATGCACATAAAAAGCTATTTGCAAACACTGAGCAACCCATGTCTCATACGAACAACACCAGAAGGCAAAACAATGGCATTACTAAACTGAAAAAATGCTGTTCACACATCCCAAGCCATTCACAGACACTGATTCTGCTAGTTTCACACATTCCAAAGCCCTCAGCTAACACCGCATGAGTTCATAGCTGTGAAAACCATCAGAGCTTCTCATTATCCGGTGACAGAGGAACCTCTCTGTGGGATCACAATAACAGACCTGTGTCAAAAAGCTGTCACCAAATTCCTAACATTTGTTTTAACCTGCTTAGATGGACAAACGGGTGGGAGTTACCGCAGCAGTAGAATGATATATATATTTCCATTTCAGTCACAGGGTCATAAATTAGAATGACAAAGAGAGCAGAAACCATGCTACAGTGATTAGCATGTATAGATCTGCATGCCTGGTTAGTACAAACAACCCAGAACAACAGGAATATTGACTTTTCTCATTGACACTATAGTCAACTAGTGGCGTCAATAAACCTATGTCATGTATGTACAGACAAATGTGCACAGTTACTAGTTATCAATAGTGTAAAACTGAGTAATCAGGCCAGAGATCATTGACAGGCTTCTGACGTCAAAGTGTAACGCACATAAGGACAAAAATAGCTGTTTGGCATAATGACACACATTTAATAGTGTTACACAATGACATCCCATCCTGCAACTGCAACCTATTATATATATTTAGTGAGAAAAACCAAGCATAGTACTTGCTAATTAAAATGGTGGTGAATACTGGATATGCTTAAGCACCAGGACACACTGACCGACAATACACATTGGTTTTGGAAGGAGTGTAGCGCCGCATTATGTAATAATAATAAAAAAAGATTAGATTAAGATGCTTTAATGTCAGTATATAGTACATGCACCACACACTGAAATTTAACTTCTGCTTTTAACCCATCACTAGAAAATGTGGCAGGGTGACACGCTTGTGCAGTGGATAGCACTTATGCCTCACAGAAAGAAGGTTCAATTCCAATACTTTTCTGTGTGGAGTTCATATGTTGTCCATATGTCTGTGTGGGTTCTCTCTCTCATCCTCCCACCATCTAAGACATGCACTGATAGGTTAATCAGTTAATCTAATGTCCACATGTGTGAATATGACAGTGATCGTTTGTCTCTATATGTTCAGCCCTGTGATGAACTGGTCACATGACCATGGTGTACCCCACCTTCACCCATAAGTAGCTGGGGTAGGCTCCAGTGACCCCTGTGACCCTGGTGAGGATGAAGCAGGTTCAGAAGATGAATGATTAGAACATGCAGGAACCCTTCACTCACTAGGAGCAGCAGTCTTGCCATATCAGGCACTCAGGGAGCAAATGGAAGGTTAAGTGCCTTGCTTAAGGGCATATCAACCAACATCTTTATCTGGCAGTCCATAGAATCAAAACAGCAACCCTCCAGTCACAAGCCGACTCGCCAGCTGACTCTACATGAGGGCTGCTGCAATGTGTAGTAATGTAATAATTTTCTATAGTTTTATTATGTATCAAAGCTACATTATGTAATAACACACAATAAAATTTGTAATAAAATTCTTGAACACATTTTATAATAAACATTGATGCATTTTGTGATAACTTATTACATATTTTACATATTGCAACAGTTATTACAAAATGCAGGTGTATCACATTTTTTTTTTTTTTTTAAAGAAAATGTACTAATTTGGTGCATTATGTAAAATTGCACCAAATAATGTAAAATGCTAAAAAAAAAAAAAAAAAAAAAAAATTGGAAAAGTTGCACACAAGTAATAAAGACTTCCAGTAACAGAATGAGGTTGAAATGTTGAATTTCAGAGTATTTCTATAAATGGCCTATAAAGGGTTAACTTTCATTTACTTCAGTTGCTGCTGTGTTTGCAGTGTGTGTGTGTGTGTGTGTGTGTGTGTTAAATTGCTGCAGAAAAAGAAGTTGTCGATCAAAGACTTGTTGCCTGTAAACTGGGGATGTTACTACTAAATGTGAATCTGCATGGAAAGTAAACAATGTGGGCTCTTCAGAAAAGAAATTATCTGTAAATCTGCCATCGGAGCGAGGAGGAGGAGGGAGGGGGTGTGAATGTACTGCAACAACTGCAGGTATAGGGGTGTGCTTCAAAAGTACCGAAGCAACGGGTGTGAAAACAAAAGTAAAACCTAAACTCCTGGCTTCTACACCTCGACTCTACTGTGGAGCTTACACAAAACTATCACAACTTCTAACTTATATCTGCTGGGTCCTATGAATTTGTCATGTTAACCCCCCCTTTACAGTGCCCCAGCATGTAAAGAACCTTTATTTTATGTATTTTATTTGATCTTATTTGATGTATTTTACTTTATATAGTTTGTTTCTAACCCTGTTCTAACTTTTTTATTGTACTCTTTCCTTCAGAGGGTACGGTTTTAAACCCTATTAGCTCTAAATTCCCTTTCGTCAGTCGTCTATTGTTACATAAGACAACAGCAACCAACAGGAAATGGAAAACGATTGTATGCACTGACGATCGCTGGTCAAAACAATCAATAATATTTGATCCTATATGTGGTGAGAAATGTTCCCAGTGATTGGTTCACCAATGGTTCTCACTGTAAACAGGTCACAATTCATTAACCCCTACATGGAACTAACTAGGCTTATATGTCCATTTGGAATCGAACAAATTCAGAATTCACTGACTAGAGCATCATGAGTGGATCTGGCTTCAGATTTGTTTGATTTATTTATTCCATTTGTATGCAGCACAGCATTTGGACCCACTTTCTTTTGGCAGTTGAGCGTGATCAAGAGGTTCAGCTAAGGTTACGCTGTCCTTTGACCTGACATTGTGTGTGTTGTGCTGAACTGTGACCAGAGAGCAGAGGTAGCTAATGAAGTAAATGGACAGGACAAAACGCTGTGACTTCTGTGACCTTAAAAAACTGAAAGGGTAGAGTCAGGAATGCTGTGAAATACTGATTTCATAGTTTATACCCATATACAAATATAGGAGTATAAATCAGGTTATATTTTTGCAATAATCATAACATGTAGCAACTGTGAATTTGTTGTAAGTAAACATAGCTTGTCATTGAAGCCTGTGAATTCTTTGCCTTGACCTCAATGAGCAGGAGGTAAGTGTGATAGATGGAAAACATCTAAAATGTAGGACTTCTTCAACAGAGATCACATATTGCATTCTGACTCCATCTAGAATTCAGGAGCTGGAAATAAAAGTGCTATGGTTAAAGTCAGAAAAAGATCATAGTTGAAAAATGAATAAATACACTGATGTTTTCATGTCCTTGCAGACTTTTTTTTTTCCTGTATTAATTAAAAGTTTTACCCAAGTGCTATTAGTGTATGAAACTAACCATAGAAAGTTTAATAATAGATATTGGCAATTAAAATAATTAAAGCAATAGGAAAATGTTGCTGTTTGGTTTGAATAGTAATACTTTATTAATTATTAATTAATATGAACTCTGCTTCCCACAATGCATGGCTAAAAGTGATCTATCAGTTCTGTCTGTAAACATGTTATATTTTCATGTTATTGTATTTTCAAAGCACAACTTTAGACAAGACCTGAGCTATTACATTTAAAGATTTCATGTTTATATGCAGTATTTACCAATGGAATATTGTTTGGTTAAAGCTCTTACATGGTTGCACTTTTATTATGAAATACATCCATTTACATTTAAATTTACACGTATGATATGTGAATCAAATGGTGAAACATTTGTGTCTGAAGGTCTATGGTTGCAGCTTCATCAGGTTTTTGGACAGAATTGTGGAACTGATTGTAGTACTAATAACTGAACACATCGGCTGTTACACTTTTGTTGAATGTCAGTGTTATTTCTGTGACAACCGGCTGAGCATAAAAGTGCATCTAGACTGTGGCATTTTCAGCTGTTATCTGGTGTTCAAAGGGAGTGGCCATGTTTTCTGTGATATCTCGTGCACATTCATATCAGAGCAAGTAGCAACAGGCTCCCAACGCTGTGTCAAAGAGAGCTCATTTGTCCTGAGGGAACACAATCGCTTAAATGAAACAAAAATACACTGACCCGTTTTGAACAATGATGCGCTCTGGATGTGCAGATCTTTGTTGCTTGTTCTCCTGCCTGTGCCGATTTGCAGGTTCGGTCGCTGTACTCGACCTCCCCACAATCAAATGCGGCCTTATCTGGCTGTGAAACTGTGTGAATTATTTTTGCCTGTTTATGTGTCTACAAGTCTGCTTGTCCTGACTGTAATTGGAGTCTTCAAAAGCCATCTCACAGCATGAGAGAGTTCTGAGGAAGACCTTCTAGCTTGTAGGAGGAATTCCTGGCATGCTGCAGAAAACATTCAAATAAATTCTTCTGTGGATAATTACTCAGAGATGATTTACTGCCACTTAGGGCGTGGGAGTGGATTCAAAGTTGAGCTAATAGGAAAGCAATAAAAACACAGAAGCCGAGGAAAACCAATTAAACAGGGCAGTGATAATGTGACGTACAGTTACATGCCTGAGGTGACCGGATTCGGTGCAAACACACCACATATATGCACCCATTATAAAGCTGTAATAACGAGGAGCGTCTCATCCTAATAATGAAATGTCACAGACTCCTCCTGTTTGTGCAAATTATGTTCCGGATCTGGCCTCATTGTTAAAATATACAGATTCATGTGTAACATCAAAAAGAATTGGCATGAAAATGTAAATTTACAGGATGTGTTTTTATCCAACATCCAAAATAATCCATATGCAAATAAAGGATTTTAGAAAATGAAGGTTAATGAAAAACCTAATCAGTTTTCTATGTTGAAAATATATTTTAAAAAGGGGATGATGAGTCAAACATGAAATTTAGCACGCCATATGGGGGAAACAGATGGATTTTTTTTAAACACCTTATAAGAAAAATGTCACACATAAGCCTTCTCGCTCCTATTACCTCAAAGGTCAGCATCCATAGAAAGGTTATTACTTCATTTGAGGTTGTGTGATGATACGTATGATTTACAGCCATAAGTATTTCTCATTTTTCCTCTGAACACCAACACAGCTCATGATGCTGTTGAGATTTCACTGAAGTGTGAAACAAAGAGTTTCAATCCAAGTATAAGAAAAAAAAAACAACAATTTTTATTTATGAGTTTGTCCAGTTACTTTTGAGCCTCTGAAAATGTTTAAAGTAGTTGGAATTCCTCACTGGTTAGTTCAATATTTTTGTGAATACCCACTTCAATCACGTGTGGATTAATTTGACATATTTTGGGGCTGAAATTAAAACATTATCGCTGTTCAAATTCTTATGGACCTGGCTGTGTATCACATAACTATTATTACCCCCCCTCCTGAAGGGGAGGTAAGGGGTGTTGTTTTTGGTCCGGCTTGTTTGTTTGTTCTTTTGTTTGTTAACACTCTGGCAGCAGACCGTTGGTTGAATTCAAACTAAATTAGGTTTATTTATTGCTAGTGACCCAGAATAGGTGTTTGTTTTGTTTGTTTGTTTGTTTTTTCGAGCAAAAGGAAAGAACTCATGAATGAACTCATGAGAATTCATGAATCCAAAGAGCCAATGGCAGAGCAGATACACAAAGCATTTTTGCACATTTAAAGAAAAAACAAAAAAACACTTGTCAAGTATATCAGCAATAACAAAACAAATTCAGTAAGTACTGCTCGAAAAGGAGTGGGAAGAAGAAAACTTATTAAATCCCACCCCTCTTCCATTTATAGAACTTAAGACATTAAATTAGCTCCTTAATAATAAGGTTACATCTATTCTGAGTTATACTAATGGAAAAAAAAGAGATTAGCAAAATAAGAATGATAGTCTGTATACCTTATAATACTACTTATACTTATAATACTATATATTTAATAATAGTCACATACCAACAACAACATACCATTCAACGATGTAATGACCCACCAGTTACACTAAGCCCCGCCCCCCTGTACTGTGACCATATGTTTGTAAAATGTTTTAAAGCTATGGAGAGTTTAACATTGCTTATGATAATGTGAATCCAGTCTATTCCACAGACACACAAAAACTCGTCGTGGTTGTACGAATCTTAGGAAGTGTAAAATGCCCAGAGCCTCTAGTGCCATAAATACTGATTACATTTTGGGAAAAGTAGGTCAAAGTTCAAATTTGTAATACATTAAATAAATAAATTCCTCTCCCATTTACTTATTATTTTACTTAAATGTCTATAAACACATCAATTTATTTCAATTTACTTAAAACATACATAGACACACGTCAAAAAAAAAAAAAAAAGTTACAATACATGCAAGGGGCGGGGTTTGTTGTGCACTACATGTAGATCTATTGGTTATATTTTCAGTTGTTTAGACAATACTTTATATTCCAAGTGGCATGAATACAGGAAGAATATTTATACTTCCTGTCATCTCCATTGCCTGGAATACAGAAAAATAAGCATATTATTCATACTTCTGTCCCTTTCTTTGTTATTAAAAAAATACATATCAGTTCAGTAATAAACAAATACAACTTAACATTGCAGAATTCTTTTTCCATAACCTCCATGGCTGTCCTTCTGAGTGGCAGTAAGCCTTCAACGGTTGCAAACTCATAATCACAAAAGATTGCCTTTCAACTGCACCTGGCTCACCTGCTTTCCTTAAATCTAAATCCGCTCCCATAATCACACATTTACAAACCCAATTGTTAGCCTTTTCTTTGTGAAAGAAGAAGATGTACATATGAAGTTTTCAGCCTGGAAGGCATTCCGACAGGGACAACCTTTTATCGGTCTGCGGTGTCAGTTTATGGAGTCGGGCAGGAGTGAAGCGCAGCTTAACTAGAACACATAAAGAGTGTTTCTAGGGAGAGGAGAGCAAGGACAAGCAGGTGAGCTAGATTGGTGTGATATCACAGGAATGGCTCCGGGGCTGGAAGTGTATTTGTGCGAATGACGTGAGGAAGCGCAGAGTAATACACTGAAAAGGAGCCTTTCTTCTTCAAAGCCTTCTGATCTCAGGGCTTCACTCACACATACATACACTAAAACACAGCTGTGAGCACAAGTGCATCCTTCAGTGCCCTTTACCTTCTTCTCTCCTCACCTTTCCCGCTCTGTCACAAACACACACCCCTCATGTAAATGTACAAAGCCTGTATGTTTGTCTGAAGCCTTGAGGGACGTGACTCTTATCGTGGCATGTACTCGCTGGTTTGTCTTTGAATGAAAGGTGAAGTGAGCAGACTCAAGAGGATTTTGAGTGAAGGTTGGACGTGAAGTCGACACACTGGGTAACATTACATCAGACAAAGAAAAATCACATCTACTATACGAACTGAAGGAGATAAAACACACATGGAAGCTCCAAGCAAAAAGGGGTGGAGGTGGAGTAAGTGCATTTAATTAAAGGGTCATGTTGATAAAGTAGTAACTTCAACACACCATGTTGACCCAAGTCTGAGGACTTAACCAGCACACGTGTTACCTGTTATGCTGATGACACTCATGTTTACCTATCAGTGAAATTGGTCAGTAATGCTGATACACTTGGTAACATTACATTAGGCAAAGAAAAAGCACATATACTATAACAGTCAAAGTTCTCTGTTAAAGATATTGAACACAGAAACAAATTGCAACACAAACAAATCCAATGTCCACACTTAAATGGAAATTTTTAAAATGGAATTATACATTTTCAAACATTTCCCTGTGCTCTACATAAACTGTAAATGCTCTGCTTGGGTCTGAATTTTTCATTAATTCAACTCCACAGGTTCATCTTCAACACTATTTCTGAGTAATGACATCAGGAAGGTCATTTTGAGCCCTGGCCCTTTAAATGCAAATGAGCTACTTGAGGCCCCACCCCTTCCAAGGAACTTTCCCAGGACATAGAATTATTTTTTTTTATATTTTATGCTGATGACATTCACCTTTACCAATCCTTGAAATTGGTCAGTAATGCCGATACACTTCAATTCAACTTTATTTATAAAGCACTTTTCATGCACAAAGCTGAGTCAATGTGCTTCACAACTGCTATATAACATTAAAAATAAATAAATAAATAAATTAGTTGGATATGACAAAAAAGAAACAGTAGAAGAAGGGAAAAGCTTAATGTCCTGGGCATCCCCCGTCGTTAGACTCTCCTCAGCAATGAAAAACTCCAAAACCTGGTGAGAAAAAAGAAACCTTGGAGAAAACCACAGTGAAGGGGAAGTAATGGATGCCTATTAGCTTGGTAACCATCCACTTGGTAACATTACATCAGACAAAGAAAAGCACACAATCAAAGCCCTATGTTAAACATACAAAACACAGAAACACACAAAAATACAATATCTACACTTAAATGTATATATTTTTCCCCAAAATCTCTAATAATCAACCACTCATTCAGTGCAAACATGACCAAAAAAGACAAAAAAAACGACATGAACTACCCTCGCAGGATTACGAAGAGAACACCTGGTACAAAGAAGTAGAAAGAGAACTAAAGCAGATAAAACACACATATAAGCTCCAAGTAAACAGGGGTGGAGGTGAAGTGGATGTAAATAAAGGCTCCTGTTAATGAAGTAGGAACTTGAACAAATCTTGTAGATCCAGGAAGAATCTACCCAGGACATAATATTACCTGCTGGGTTTTATGCTGATGACTCTCACCTTTAGCGTTACCATTGAAACCACTGTTGGCAACTCCTCAGTAAGGAAAGTAGCTATTGGTTGTTCTAAAAGTCACTAGAAGTCACTAAATGATGTAATTACCTAATTTGCATAACACCATCATCTAATTTGCATAATGTCATCACCTAATTTGCATAATTGACCATGTGCGTGTAATGGACGCTGTAGGAAAGAAGAATAACGTTGTGGGAGAGACAAACAGTGAGTAAAAAAACACCTTTAAAATGTTTAGAACTACAAATGAACTTTCTTCTGTCAATTCTTGTTTTTTTAATGTCACAATTCCAACTCTCCTTCTTTATCCGGGCTTGGGACTGGCAAAAATGACCCAAAAGAGACAATTTGACAGAGTTACTTAGGTTTTTTGTTGCTGTTGTTGTTGTTTTTTATTTTATTTTATTATCTTTTTAGTTTGTTTATTTTTATTTTATTTTTATTTGGACGGACCACATTTGAATAAAGTCTTTGCCCAGTAGTGATTATGCAAATTCACATACGGTGACTGCCCCGTCAACTTGACGTGTTGTATCCATCATGCACCGTGCGGCCGAATCTTCTACTCCCCATAGAAAATGAATGGGATCCGTCAGCTTCACCTCCGTCGCTGGATTTGGTCTGTTTGTACCTTAAGAACGATACATGCTTTCACACCTCCTATAACACCAGAAAAAGTCGGTAGATTTGTCGTTAGTCGCTTTTTTGTAAGAGTCGCTAAAGGGTTCTGAAAAGTCACTAAATTTCAGTTAAAGTTCAAGTTGCTAAGTTGGCAACACTGATTGAAACAGGCTAATAATATAATAGTAAGTCTGTAAATTCTTTAAGTAAGTAGTTTGGATGATGTTAAAACATAACAATTGCAACATTTTAATTTCCTCAACATCAATTCAAGCAACACAGATTTTTGATCTTCACAGTCTGGATAATATTTCCATGTGACCACTCAATGGGACCCTCTTTTTTATTCTTTCATATAAACTACTTTGATCAAACCTTGGCTAAAAATATGTTTAATCTCTAGATCAAACTCTTGTGAAGCTTATGATGTACTAATTTATTTCCCCTTTAGATTAGACCATTTTATTTTTTTATTCTAATTTGTTTTTCCTTGCTCTAATGAATATATCGCCTTATGTTTCACAAAACTTTGGCAGAATTGTATTTGCTTTGAAATGTGCAATATTATTAAAACTGGTGAAGGATGTTAAATATGTTCAATATGAAATTACTACCATTTTCACTTGGGGTCATTATCAAAAACATATGATTAGACTTGAGAAATCTTTATTTATCTTTCTGCTAATTAAACAAGACTCTCCAAACCTATTTACAACCTGCATGTGTCGTCGTACTATGTGATTATCTCCAAGGAGCATTTCATTACTCCTCAGAAGACAAGACAAACTGATAATAGTGTGTCATTCTGATTGTGTATCTTATAATAAAAAAAAAAAAAAAACAAGAGGATATCATCTTATTTTATTATACTACCGTGTCTTATTATATTTTTGACAGTCATTTTTGCTTTATTTAAAGTAATAACCACTCTACATTATCATACCACTATTATTTCCAGAAAAACACATGGATTTATTAAAGTAACTTGCATTGAATTTTTTTCTCCCTGTCGGTCTCAAGGGAGTTTTTGAGATTATTTTTGGTTAAATGCAAGTTAGAAAACTGTCTTAGAGTTGTGCTCCATGCCACAATCAACATAATTCCTACTAAAGTCCTATTGTTTTTATCATCAAACTACAGATTAGAAGATATCACAGTACAATGCAATGACATAACAGCAGAAAATCAAGGGGGGGTTCTGTAGTTAGTAGAGCTAATGTTAACATTTTTACATTGAAAAGCTGTGAAGGCTAATTGACGGACAATCGCTGTGGGAAAATTAGACCAAGCAGGAGAATAAATAGTTCAGTATCAACACATTATTATTAATTCTCCCCTTGAGCTGTATCTATATATTCCATATTTGTCAACATACATGTAAATAAAATAAGCAGTTATGGACTGAAATGAGAATACATGTTTTTTTTTCCTTCAACATATTGACGATTCCAGTGTCATTAGAGAAATATTGTTGTATCTTGAGGTTAAGGATATCAGCATGAAGATACAGCTACTGATTACAGTGTAACTGCATATGAATTATGTAAACATCATTTTTTGTTAGTGTACATTAAATACATATCTCATAATTGGTTTCTGTGGAGACACTGCCCACATACAAAACAGTCTGTTGTATTGTTTCCACACTAATCAAGAAAAACAATTTGCTTCAAAGGATGTTGTAGAAATGACAGGACTTATAAATATCACATTCGATAAGTGCAAGCATGAAAATTGTGCTTTGGTCTTTGCTTCTGTTTTCATTAAGGTCAACACACTGATAATCTTCCTCAGCTTGGACAATCTAAAATCTGAACAGCTCATTTCCCTTGAACAAACTCCAAAACTGCACAGTCCTTATTCCCACATGTACATGTTCAAACTCTGCCTCAGTCTCCCTGTGAACTTTCCTTTCTTGACATTTTCAGTGATATACAAATGGCTCTGCTCATTAGTTCATATGTGAGGATCATCTGTCGGCTGTGTTTTTAAGGCCTGTTTCCAGTTTCCTTGTGTGTCCTAAGCATATCTGCCATGTCACCCTCGCCAAAGGCAGAACAAATTGCTTGGAGTCTGTCACTTCTGAAAGCGAGATGTCATTTTTGAACCCAATTACCCACAGACACTGCAGAAACAGTAGCTGTCCTGTACCTTTGGAGGCAAATGATTAGGAAATGAAGGAAAGAAAGTGGCAGAATGAGAGAAAGAAGTGCATTTATCGCAAACAGGAGTAATGCGATCAAAAATAGTCATATCCAGGTCCTGACTGTTGCGTGTTACATGTGTGTATTTGTGTACATATTTGCGGGTAATGGTGTGAGACAATGTGGCCATCTCGGAGGGACAATGTCTCATCTCTTGCAAAGCCAAACACAATATGACCACGCAATGAGATGGAGAATGAATCAAAAACAAACAAAAACTTGCTTTCGATGGAATCAGCCAAATAAAAGAGCTGAGAAAATGAAAGAGAAGGAGAAAAAAAAACAACACATCTGCATCTTAAGCATCTCTCTTAAGTACACGTTAAAAGTCCAAACAAGAGCAAGAACCTCTAACAAATGTCTCAGGAGACAGAGGAAAATTAATCTCGTCGACCCTTAAAACTACTATCGAGGACCTATTATATGGAGTAAATCTCTACCGGTAGCCCTTGCCGACTCTTCTCATTATTTACAAGCCCCTTCAGAAAAAGTGTTTAGGGTTTTTCCCTTTAAATCTATTTCACCTTTGACATGTATTTTCTTGAAAGATATCCTCGTGATCTCCCTCACCTTCTTGTAAATGAAACTGTGATGCCGTTTGTCTCTTACAAAAGAGGTGCTTAACATATCATACCCTGCCAATGCTAATAACTTGGCTGGCATTTCTCTGTTAAGCCTTCGATGTGGTTCTGAATGACTGCAGGGCATGAGAGAGTGATTCAGACCTGAGGATTTCACAATCAGCACTTCAGCCACGTCGTTCTAATTGAATATTATTAACTGGAGACACACCTAGAATCACTTGCCAAAAATAACTTCTGAGCGATTATGAAGTGATGAAGTGTCACATTCAGTTTGTTACAATGGCTCATTCTAGAGACAAACTAAGCCTGCTGAAGAGTGGCAGCACCTGATGATCAAACCGTCTGACAACAAGCTGTCTGGCATGTGAGATGCTAGCAGACAAAGCCTTGTTAAGACTTTGTCGTTCTGTGCAGCTTCTCTGTGCTTGCTGCCACCAGGACCTTCCATCAAAAGGACAATACAAAGCCCCACAAGAGCATGTGCAACCTTTGTCATGTTTTGAAATCCTTCAAAGTTAAACACATCACCAGTAGTCCACTGTAATGGTTTTTTCCCCACAGCTAGACTCTACAGTGTGTGAGATTAAAGACATTTTTGTCCAAAACTTTGCTGAATGTTTCACAAAAGGAACGTGGATGTTTATAATGTATATATTATGAAATTATTAGAAAGAATTTTACTGAATCACTGGTCAAGGTCTTCATTATTACATTATTGTTATGTTTTTGCCGTCATTTGTTTGTTTGTTTGTCTGTCTGTCTGATTGTGTGCAACATAACTCAAAAAGCTATGGATGGATTTTGATGAAATTTTCAGGATTTGTTGTCAATGGCACAAGGAAGATATGGTTAACTTTTGGGGGTGATCCGGAAGAAATCCCGGATTCTGGATCACTTTGAAATTTTCATTAACATTGGGGTCAATGGGGCCAAAAATTTAGTTTCTCAG
>JAPSES010007055.1:0-14409 GCA_029822895.1 Maxillicosta whitleyi
TGAATATAATGTTAATATATTAACTGTATTTTCTAAATATTGTAATAAAAAGTGTATATGATATTGACAATTGAAATAAAAAAAATGTTTAATTTGATATTTATGCTTATTGTCCATCTGTGACGCTGCCATTTATCAAAACTCTTGGTATTTAGGTATGATAACATACGTTTTCCTCTAAGCAATTATTATTATTGTAAAATAGGGTTTAAGGTATAAACTAAATACATTTTAGGATGTAAATGTTAGAGGAACTTCAGCTTTGAGAACTTTGTAAATCTTGCAAAAAATAGATGTAATTATTTTTGTCCATCTGATGTGGTAGTTTTTAATATTTTTCTTTTAAAAATATTTGAAACTAAATTTTGCCCTTTAAGTATGTTTTAGATGACATTAAGACGGATATTATACATAATTATAAATGTCTAAAACTTGTCTGGTTCAAAAGTTATGAATCAAAAAGTAGTTGAAGAAGTGAAGTGAACACAGAAGTCCTTTGACCTGTTTGGAAGTAATATTGGATAAATACGCACGTCTGTTTGACGAGTTCGTGGATGTCTCATGCACACAGAGCAGAATGTGTTCTCCGTGTTGACAATTGTGGAAATGGTATTTTTTTTACTTCTTCTAAAAGCACATAGATACGACCACAAAGATGGACAAAAAAAACATGTACTGTCACTGTTTTTACCGAGGCCTCGTCAGGTTATTGATAAGGCTTTGTCTCTCTTACACAAAAGCTTTCTGTTCATTAGTGACACATACAAACATGTTCAGCTTCCTTTTTTTTTTTTTTTGTACGTGCTTCTCATTTGCACTTGTCAAGATTTACCATGCCCTTCAGGCTCGCATGTAAATTAGACTGTTCAGCTGAGGAATAAACATGGTTATTTATGCCCTGTAATCAGTTTGCTACAGACGGCACATGCTAACAAGACATATTAAGCCAGTAAATGAGGTGGAAGAAGAAGAGGAGGAGTGGCTTCACAGGGGAAAAGAGTGAAAAAATGATGGAGAGGAAAAAAGACAGTCATGTAGCTACAGGACACAGAGGTGTTTATGTGTTAATACTGAAGCACTTTTCAGTTTATTTGGGTATTTGTGTTGAGATTAAGGGTTCGTATGGGCAAGAATCTGGTGATACGATACAAATCACAATACTAGGATCATAATACGATATATCATAATACTGTTGAAAGGCCAATTTTTTGTTTGTTTCTCTTTTAAAAAGGATTATTTCCTTGAAAAATGTAATTACACCAGAAAAATACACAAATACTAAACACATTGTTATTGGCTCACGACAGGATCTAATGCTATGTCACAAAAGTCAATGTGTTAAAACTTAAATTATATTTTACAGACGTTACAGTTTTAAGATCCTGCTCAAATGTTCATATTCTATTGGTTCATAACTAACATCATAACATTATTTTTGTGTAATCCCAACAAATGAACTAACATTTGCCTCAGACAGTAAAAAGAGCTTTTAGGATACTTCAAATAACCATTATTTAATAAAACAGTGTTAAGTAATAATAAAGAAACTATAAAGAAAAACAAAAATGAACTTCTGCTATATCTGCATTTGAATAAATATCTAAAAATATCGATACAGTATCATGAAATGAAATATCGCGATATATTGCAGAACTGATATTTTCTAACATCCCTAGTTGAGATGCATTTTGCTCATCTGACAAAAATTCAGTAAAACATTCTAAAAATCACACTAATACACTAATATACACTAATAATATAATCATGATAAATATTTGTTGTGCATTTAAAGGAGCGATATTTTGCTTTTTTAAATGGAATGCTTCATTTTCAAACATTTCCCTGTGTTCTACATAAACTGTAAATGTTCTGTTTTTGTCTGAATTCTTTAATTCAACTCCACAGGTGCATCTTCAACACTATTTCTGACTAATGACACCAGAAAGATGGTTTGGAGGTTTGGCCCCGCCCCCTCCTGGTCATCAGCTGTGCTGTTCCGTCCTGTTCAACAAACAGCTGTACAGTTTTATTAATCGGCTCAAAATTTGGACATATTTTCAGTTTTTACTACAAAAAAAAACTGCTGCAATTATGTCATACTTGGAGAAATGTTCGTCAAAAGTCTTGACCTTATATGTACAAATGTTGTGATGTAACTAGTTATAGATGTAACAAATTAAGCAGGAGTTAAAACAGGTTGTGGAAATCCACTTGATTTTTGCCCAAATGAATATAAAGTTAGTTTAACAGCAGCTGGAGGGTTCAAACTTAAACTGTATGAACTATTAGGGTCCAAATACACAAATAAATGAATTAATGAAGATTAATAAAAGTGAAATTAGATTAATATGAGCCTTTAAAGCATGACTTAAATCAAAACTAAACATTAACGCATGTTTTTTTTTTAATGGTACAAACAGAATCATATGACTCAGTTGTAATGAAATGATGCAATTCTGGTGATAATACACTTCAAATATGTAAAACTTTGCATTTTGCCACTTCTTTTTAAGCCTTTTCATGACAGAGTTATCATTTTAGTGTTGTTTTAGGACGACTGCACATCATTACTATTATTATTATTATTATTATTATTAATATTTTGCTCTTACTGCCTGTATAATCAAGGCTGTTCGAACTGCGTGTGTTTCCATCAGATTCTGCCAAACATTCATTTTGGAACAGGTCAAGCTGAAGCTGATGTTTAACACAGTCAGACACACTAGACTCACAGGAAGGCAGCTATTTTACCATGTAAAATTACCTCCTCAGTTGGTTAATTTGGTTGTATATTTGATTTGGAAATAACATAATAAATAAATCACCGCTGTCGCACAACAAAACAGGCTGCAGATGTGCGGTTTAGTAGCTTTAAGAGGACTTCACAGCATCAATTCCCTGTAGAAAAAGACAGGATGACCACGTGAACAAGCAGAAAAAATCTTCTAAATACATTGTACATGTGAACTGATATCAATGTTAAACCACTAGCTAGTTTTCCAACCTGTTTTTACTCCTACTTTTACACCCCTAACATCAGAAATTTCTGGTAACCCCCGACATTTTTTTGCCCAATCCTATTTATTTTGTAATTTTTTTTAAATCACATAATCGTTTGCTGTAGTATGTTGCATATAAACGCTGATTTTTAGTGACATTTAGGCTATATAATATATATAATGTACCTTCTTAGTGTCTGCTTCTCAGTTTCTCTCGGTTATAGGTAAAATAATCTTTCCATTCTCTGTTCGGTCGACGTGGTCACATGATCGGGTCAGTCAAGATGAGACGGCGTGTCTCAGATCATATATTCTACATTGTATTTGAAATTGATTTTCATTAGGAAAAGTGTGTGGTGTTTTAGTTAGAATGAAATATATATTGAATTATTTAAAAAAAAAAAAAAAAAAGAAATTCTTCAGAGTTTTATACCCCACAGTTGACAAACACTGCATTAACCCATCTGAAGCTTTATTTGTTACTACATAATGATTCTCTGATGTACGGATGAACCTGAACTACTCGTGTCTCACCTTCACACACCTTATTTCTGACGTCTACATTTTCAGAATGCTCAGTTCAGAATGGGGGTAAAGTCAGTCTTTCAGTAAATATTTGGAAGTAAAAGCCGTGGTTGTGCAATAAAACAGTCCCTGTCAAGCGTTCATGATATAATTATGTCTTCTAATCTAATCAGTATTAGTGCTGCATTAATGTCTGGGTTGTATTTTGTTGCTTTAGATCCAAAATTTGTCATATGCTGCTGCTCTGTGAAAACCACATCTGTCATCTTTTCATGTGCTCACAAAACCAGGCCTGTTTCCAAGTTTGTGATGCATTTTACATCAAATCCAAGAGGCTTTTGAAAGAGTTTATTAGTGTGAAAAGGGGGAGGATTCTGTACTCAACCCATATCGAAAACAATTCATCCTCCAGTTTATCACGAATAATCTAAGTCGTTTGAAGATGCATGGTTTTCACCTGGTAGGAGCTAATGCTCTCAGACAGATGGAGGTGGAATATTCTACGTCTCAAGCAAAAACTGGAGGATTTAACCATGATGTAGTGAAGTAGAAGCATACTATTGCATAATAATGAGAAAGTGAAAGCATTTTTGTTTGGTAAATTTGTGAAACTTTTGTCCTCTACAGGATATAGAATATATACAGATGAGGAAAAAATTATTAAAACATCTTGTTTTCTTCAATTTCTTGTTCATTTTAATGTCTGGTACAAATAAAGGTATATTTTTTTGGACTATTATAACGATAACAACAAAAATAGCTCATAATAGTTTAATTTCAGATCTGATATCCATCCTTTTAACATGTTTTATCAATCAATCACATGTCAATATGTATATAGAATAGAATAGAATAGTACTTTATTAAGCCCAAACTGGGAAATTGGGTAAATTTATGTCATTATATTGACAAAAACAGTGCTTTTATTCATTCCATGTTTTCTTTTCTGTCTGTTTTAGTCACATGACACACACAAGTTAGTATTTGATTGCATAACCATATAGTTTTTGATGACCTTTGATGGTCCAATATTTTGTTTTATTTTATTTATTCTTTTTTTTCTCCTTCAAAACTTTAGACCTAAATGCAGTCTTTTAATAGAAAAATTTACCTACATTCCTCCTCTGGTTCTGTACTGACTATGTTATGTAGAGATTCAGATTATTTATAATATCGACAAGTGAAAATGTGTGAAGTTGCCTAGAGTTTGTATTGAACAGTTTAACAAACCTCTGGCTCCCCTTAGTGGGCAAACAGTGGAAAAGCTCTTTATCAGGATTAAATAAAGGGTTTAAACTGAATTTAAGGGAAAAAGTTTTCTAATTAGAAGAGTCAAGTCCAGTACCTGAGCAAATTAGCTGCCTATGTGATTAGACAAAATGTCATTATAGACTCATTTAATTTGTTTCTGCTCCGTTTCTTCTCCACCTGGTTCATGTGAGGTTCATATTTTCTTCTATCGCTTTCTTTCTGTTCTCAGGACTGCGGAGAGCCTCCCGATTGCTGCCTCAGCGAGTCGTTCACGTCCCCGTCCTGCACGCTGGGCGTTGACCTGCGTAGGGGCCGACGCCGTTTCTCAGGCAACCTGCAGCTGCCCCCGTTGTCATGGCGACAGGGGGAGAGATCGCGGACACCTGACGAGGAAGTCATGACCAGGCCGACCTCCCTGCCCTTCGGAGCCCCTCCCCGGATAGACATCACACCAGTTGATCCTGAATGGTGAGTGAGGACCGAACGGAAGAGGGATTAGTGGTTTCTGTTTCCAAAGAAGAGACAACAACCAATCAAACGTTAACAGTCGACACAAGGGAAGGGTCACACACCGCGAACTCATCTGCGGATGTCTGCGTGTTGGCTTTGGTTGGTTGGAATGTTGGGTTTCTTATGTATATCACATGCATTTAACACTGCTATAAACCCATTTTTCTCCCAGTTTTGGTACAGCACTTATCCTCCTAAACCTTTAATGCACTTAATATGACATGTGGAGTTAATATTGGCGCAGTCTTCATATACAGAGTCAGCCAAAATAATGTACACACACATCAGGAAAAGAAAAACTAAATGAACATTTCAATACCAAATTTATTCAGATATCACAAGATTAATACAAGTTACCTTTAGTCTCTACAATTACAAGAGTTGCTCAAAGTGTTTTTTTTTTGTTTGAATTAAGTGGGAAAAAAAATCTGCCAATGAAACGACTGAAAAGGATCTCTGTAAGATTTATTGAAATAAGATTTTTAAGATCTATTGTCCAACAATAAGTTCTTATATCTCACTGAAAAAAGTTAGTCTTTAGGTGACTATGTCTTATTTTAAGTGTGAGATATTTTAACAAGAAATAAGAAAAATATACTTGGTAAGATTTAGATTTTTTCCATTGTATATCCAGAGGATGTATATGTGCCATATTGTTTTATAGCTAACATATATAACAACATTGCTCCTATATATAGTATCCTATATGCAGTATATTCCATTAGTTTTTTCAAATGTGAAAGTAAAATGACTTGGCATGGCTCTGCAGAGGAGGACTTCACAGTGAGTGAATCTGCAGGATTCAGATGAGTGAGCATCAGGTTATGGAAAAGGATTTTGGTTTGCCTCAGTGGTCAGAGGTCTGAGGAAATGGAAGCAGGTCTTGACCCAAACTGGTCCCAGCAGGGCAGTGGAACTGCTGACTTCAGCTGGGCTTATTGTCCTGCAGTGAAACACAAAGACAAGTTCTGTATGAAAGAAGGAGAGGATTTAGGAAAGCTTTCCTGCCAAGCCTTCATTTTGCATGACTACGTCTATCCAGTCCTCATGTGGATTTCACTGTAAGAATCTTATTTCATAGGGTTGATTTGATAAAGTTTTGTGTTGGAGTCGCTTTAAAGTTTGACACAAAGCCTTGGATTTTCCCTGCAGATGTACAGGGTGTCCATGAAGTGTCTTTAATGAGTCTCTTTGCAATGTTTGTACACCTGACAAACAAATGGGTACTATCTAATCAAGACTGCACACATTAGGAATGAATATGACTCTAAATGATAAGAGCATTGTGTGTGTGTGTGTGATGGAGATGTTAGACATGATGTGTGAATGATTTCAGAGTAACTGAAACATGTAACCTTGTTTCTCTGGTAAGTTAATTAGTCTCGTAATTTACATCCATCAAACTCTGTCATTATTTATTAATTTTTAACCATCAACCTGTCCAGGACTACAGCTGTAAATGAACACTTGTGCTATAACCTGGCACCATGCATCTTTCCTCTGACTCTGTCCAGTGTATAGTTGTCCACATATTTATTACAAAATCAAAATGTGTGTAAATTATTTCAAAATAAAAAGTAAATATTGATGTTTTTCCTCATTAATATTCCACCTGTATATGGGATCTAATAGCTGTCTGAAGCGGATCCAGCTCTGGATTTGTTTCCATGTTGGCTGGAGCTTATCCTCATCAGCGGTGTTGATGGCATCAGTGATCTTTAGCTTCAGGTCGTTGACGTCCCGTATCTTTGTTCACTACACGATATCTTTACCAGAATGAAATCCAGGAGAGCGATATCTGATGAACGATGTCTCCAGGGAATTGAGCCATTCCTTCTAATCCACTGATCTGGAAATGTTTGATTTAGGAACCCACCAACATGGAGTCCTCAACGTGGTGGAGCACCACCTACCTGGAAAATGATGGTGGGTTGAAGGTCATCCAGTAATCCATCTGTTGTTGAAGAAAAACCGACCAATGATTCGATTGCAGATGATTCTATAATGTGATTAAAACTTTGATAACCACTGCGTACCTAGTCCAAATCTGAGGAACATATCTCATCAATTGCTTGTGTAATATTAGGACATTTTGTGGACCCCCCCCCAGCTCCTGTAGTCTATGGGAGTCTGTAATCAACCCCATACAATGCCAAACACATGCAGAAATCCTCTCTACATCATTAACTGATCAACTTTGTTACGTCTGTGCTAATGCAGCTGACACTGCCGTCTTTCATTATTTATGCACTGTGCCTTCAGACTGGGTCCTGTACGCACCCACCGGGCTCAAACCCACAGCAACAGGTACCGTTTACAGTTTCAGATAACACAAACAGCAAGTGGCCGGCTGTTGGCCCACGGCCAGTCACCCTGTCGTGTCAAATTCAGATACAGTACGCTTTTGCTTACTTAGCTAATCAGTCCGGATTGGCTCTGTACTCGGGTGGAAGTGTGTGTGTGTGTGTGTGTGTGTGTGTTGTGGATGTAGGACACTGATGCTAGAAAGATATGACGTTATCTGAGAGCAGTTTTGGCTTGTACTTAAGATCTATTCTGACATGCACACACTAGTTAAATATTTACTGAAATACTATATAAACAAGTAGTTAAAATATTGAGTTTACATTTACAGTTATTTATCATTTCAGGGACTAATGTGTTTGTTTTTAAAAAAAAAATCTATTTATTTGACACTAATACTTGACCCTCAAAGCCCCAAACAGCCACCGGCAATACTGACAATAATACGGCTTAACCCATTAATTGCCATTTTTGGAATAAAAAGTAAAAATTGAAATGCACTTCTCCCCTCTTCTTCATAAGAACGTTTGTCATTACATGCCCTCTGCTTGATATTGGTCAATTGGAAAGGAGGGAAACCTTCTAATTATACATACGTATATAGTGACATGAAAAACGTAGATATTCAAGGACAGACAAGTATCATAAAACCTGGTCACCATTTATTGCATATATTAAAATACTTCCTTTAACCTGATTTCATGTAGATGTTCTTTAACTGACTTGAAAATGCAGGCGGTATTGTTTTTTTTCTTTTTTACGTGTTTATTTCCATCTACCTTCTTTCATGCACTGGTGTGATGTACATTGCTGCATTGAATTATTTTCTCAGTTTTTATCCAATAACATTTGAATTTACTTTCATGGGACGGTTGAGATGGCATGGAATGAGATGGTTAATAATTAAATTTAGGATAATGCATGATTTTTACTGAAAAATGCTAAATGGAGAGGAAAGTATCACAATACATGGGGGGTAGATCACTTAGAGAAGGTTAAATAGACAGAAAATTTCATTCAGGAACAGACACAAAAGTAGCTCTAGATCTTTATGGGTTAAAAAAAATCCTATATTTGCAGCACAGTTCTACTAATTTCCCTACTATTGTACAAAGTGTCTGCGTTATGTTGAAGAACTCTCATGTGATAAAGTGTGAAAACACATTTACACACATCCCTGTGGGTAGGTAGTTCTACTGGGTGCTGAATAATATAACAAAAGGACAGGAAAACATCTGTACATCAGGGTGTCTTCCTTTCAAAACTTTATTCCATTCCTTTCGATTGCTGTTGGAAATGTTTCTGGAATTTATTTTTGCATAAAATAATGTTGTGTTTTACATTTAAGACCTACATTAAAGTGGTCTTACATACTTAACATCTGTTCATAATGTAGAAAAATATAATTCTATGTAATAACGGAGCATTTACTTACTTTTATATTGGTTATATTTAATATATTTTTTAAAGATTTTTATTGAAGTGCAAATATTTTACTTATATCTGTGTCATTTTCACAGTGTGTTATAATGTTAAAGTCAAAGGTCTTATCACTTCTCATTTAATAAGATGTATTAATCCTAAAATACTAGCGTCAAAGCCATCAGTATTTATTTAGCTGTGACTTGTAAATTCTGTTTGCCAGAAGAGGGCAGTGTGAATATTGGTTTTCAGGAAAAAGGCTCATGTCCACATCCTCAGTCTGTTTCAGGTGTGTTTTTCTATGTGCTTCATAAACACATTGAATTTTTGTAGGTTTGGAACATTTTATTGACAAATTACACTTATACAAAGAGCCAATTAGTGTTGCTGCTAAAAATTTTAGGCCAAGAAATCACACTGAAATTGTTGTAATTTACTAAATAAAACTGAAATTGAACAAGTGCAGATTCCAAAGGAAGGATTAGCTGTTAATAAGTGGTTAAATGACAGTGAAAATGATGAGGATCTTCAGCTTCAGTGGCTTCAGTCACCACATCTAACCATGATGGGAGGATTGGAATGTGTTAAAGAGTGCTTTTCAATGAAAGAAATTCCTTATTCACCTTTTGTTGGAATTATTTTTTCACTCTCCTCATTAGAATTTGCTACACATATTAACCCATGAAGACCCAAACAGCCTCTGCTGACCAAAAATTTTATATTATCTAAATGTTTAATACCTGTTGATCCACTAATTCTATCAATACATGTAAATATTTGGTGTAAAATACATCAGATATGGCCCATGTGGATGTTCAGAGGCTGTGTAGTTACCGTGGAAACACTGTCATCTTCTACAACATTGGACTTGGTTCAGTGACAGTGGATGGACACACTGGGTTTATGTTCAATTAATGGTGTATTTTAATGGAAAAAGTCTTTTTCTGCACGTTTCTCTGCTTTTGATATAATGTCAATCAACTTTAATCTGATCTTTTATGAACATCTACGTGATCAGTAAATTAAATATCGGAAAATACATGATTTGCACTGAAAAAACTCAAAATAAAGACGATATAAATAGATATAAATGTATAACTATAAATAGAGATAAAAGTGGTGCTAAAACATTTGAATATATACACATATAAATTCACTTCACAACGGTATCACTGGGTTTTTATGTGTTAAACAGTCAGTATTCACTTGTACAATGTTGTAGTGTGCCTCCCCACCCCATCATATGAACAGAACAGAACAGAACATCCTTGTAAAAGGAAATAAATGGGCAAATAAAAAACATTATGGATCTTCAAATATTCAAATACTGCCATATACGATACCTTAAATTTTTACAAATATTTTCTAGACGTTGCATAAAAAGCACTTTCAGATGTCCTTCACATTCAAACACCACAGAACAAAAATGATAATGCCATAATATAATGCAACGAGGCCTACATTATTTAGCTTTGGTTGGAATTGTATTATAAATACACACACGTAGAGTGACACATGCTGTTATTTGTCCTTGTTCGGCTCTGATGACGGCTTCTGCTCTCTCTGTTAACACTGATTTAATTGGTGGCTGTGCTCAGACTTTATAGCAGATGAGGTGTGTGTCGGTCGTCAGTGGTACAGTAACCCCATTTTGCTTGGGCACCATCTCCCTTCAGTCCAATCTCAGGCCCATCACGCTGTACGTCCCCTTTAGGCATCGTTGACGTTAAACGCGGGGTCAGCAGAAGCTTCCTGAAGGACCTCGGGACTGATTATATTTTTTCCAAGTGAAGCTTTAGGACGGTAGTTAAGAGTTTCTGGTGTGTATCCATTACTGTATCTGTCTGTAACACAGTCACTGAGACGCCCCCCCTCCGTCCACCCACTCTCCTTCCACATCCCCTCGTGTCTCCTTGTACTTTTTTAAGTGCTTCTGTCAATGTTTGGAAGGACACAGAGGCACCAGAAAGTTATTTTGGGATTCAATTATTTTTTTCCTGCTGATGTACACAATAGCTTGATAGCCCAGTGCACCTCACGACGTGATTGTTCAAAGTGTGTGTAGTTGCTGTTCTTGTGCTTGTGTTCTGGAGGAAAGCCTGTCTATAGGCAGCTGGAGATGATAAACATAGGCCTAGGTGCATTACAGTACATGTATTTAATTAGTATTCTTGTGTTTGGCGTCGGGAAATGTTTATACAGGCCAAATTTAAGAAAACATAAAACATTTAGCAATTAAAAAAAATGAATGAATGAATGTTTATTATTGTGTCTTAATATAAGAATATGTCCAGCCCTTACATGGGTTCATAAGACGCCTAAAACGTAAACCAAATGCCAGACAATAGGTGCAATAAATATAAACAAGACAATGTAATAACTTATTTAACCCAGGTGCAACTTTTGTGGCAAGTTTATTTTTCTTTATATGTACCCTTTATTGACTGATTTATCACCATTTATTGTAATATCATCCTTTTTTTTGCACATCTACAGTAAAAAAAGGCATTTTTTTTCAGAAATAAAATGTGAGGAAAAACTGAATTTTTCCATAAAATATATCTTTAACTGAACATAAACCCAGTGTGTCCATCCACTGTCATTGATCCAACTCTATGGGTTTTACTGTTGAGTCAATGCTGTAGAAAATGCTGGTGTTTCCATGGTAACTAGGGAGCCTCTGAACATCCAAATGGGTCATATCTGGTGACCATGAAAAGATGAAAAACCGTATTTTACACCAGTTATTTACATGTATTGATAAGATTAGTGGATCATGTATTTATGAGCTTTATACTTTATTCAGTCTTTTATACGTAGCATTAATGTAGGTTTTACTGTTTTTTGTCTAAAAACAGAACTAAGTGTTAGCTTAGCTATTCTGTAAAAAAAAAAAAAAAAAAGTTTGATAAATCTGTTTGGTTTCACTTTATAGTCTGAAAATACATTTAAATTCACAACAGCGTGTCAGTTGTCAGTTGTCATTTACGCTTTACTTCACTTCGCAGTCTGGAATTGCCAGACTTAAAGCTGAACAGTTCGTCCTTGGAGCTTTAAGTAGCTTTTTGTGTTGATGACAAAGTTTATATGAAGACAGATTTCATTGCACTGTTGTGTGTCACTAAGAGAAATGGAGGACACAATATCTAAAATGTGTGAAATTATCCCTTATTTGTTTACCCACAACATCATTTATATTACTGCCTCCCCTCCCCCCACCACCACTATTTATTTTTTGTTTTGTTTTATATTTAGTGGCAGTTAGTATACGGGAAGGGTGGAAAAGACAGGATTCATTTGGTTAAACAAAGACAAACAATTCAACACATTCTATCTGAAATGCATCATATATTGTTTTTGCTTTCTTTAATAACAAAAAAAAAATATCAGCGTCAGAGGGCTGCGTGTTTGCTTTTGTGAGTACAGACATGACAGTGGTTGGTCGTTACAAATGTCAGTAATCCCTGTTAATAGCATTTTTCTTCACCTGTGTTCGGCCAAATCCTTCCATCATGCACCAGATTTTCTAAAGCCTAAAAACACAGACAAGTGGAGCTGTAACTGTTTCCTCTTAGACCACTTGAAATGCAATATTCTGAATTTTTTTGCCCAGCGACGCCAAAACAAATATTGCCCGCTGAAGTTTTTAACTGGCTGAAAGGCTGCAGGTCTGAGCTGACAACAACAGAATAATCAACAATTAAATAATCATCTGCGACGTCCAAGTGGTGGCTGACAAACAGCTTGGTGTCTGGGACAAAGCTTTTTAGGATGACTCACCGAGGTCTTTAAATACTGCAGTAAGTGTTGTGGACGTCAAAAACACTGATCCAACAACAGCAGATCATGTTTTGTATACTAATGAAGCACTAAAAACCTTCAGTTTATTTCTTGGGGACATTTTTTGTTTGACTAAACAGTAGAACAGTCACTAACCTTGGTCCTTGAGAACGACTATCCTACGTGTTTTAGATGTTTCCCTCTTCCAGCACACTTGACGGGTCATTCTCAGGCTTCTGCAATGCGTTATGAAGGGCTTATCATTTGAAGCAGGTGTGTTGGAAGAGGGATGCATCTAAAACATGCAGGATAGCAGCTCTGAAGGACCGGGGTGATGGAAGATGAAAGTACAGCAGTGGTTCTCAATCTTTTTTTTTGAGGCCCCCCTTCGGAGGACGAAAAATCTTCAGGTCCCTCCCTCAACCCCAACAATATTGTAACAGTGGCGCATTTATAACATTTATTGAGAGAAACATCAATATGTTAACAATACTTTTCACTTTTTCTTCTGTAATTTTTTTGTTAAAATTGAAAATGTCTTCGATTTTTTCACCTGAACAATACAAATAAACTCAACCAGTCTGCTCCCTGAGATGATATTTTTCCAAATAAAAAGCAGAAATGTGTAATTATCTTACAACTGTGACAATGAAGTTACTTTTTGTAGAACAACAAACACATTTTGATGACAAAGATAAAGGCCCGATCCCAATTCACCCATTGGTCCTTGCCCTTGGTGCTACCCCGTGAGTCGTAAGGGGTAGGGGTTGAACCATTCTCCTATGAAATGAGACAACCTTTCCAGACCTGTTATGTCATCAGCAGTTGTCAACGCCAGTAGAAACAGATGGAACGACTTAGTTTCTGAAAGTATTGATCAAACCATCAGCGGCTGTAACCGTCTCTGTTGGGTAGGCTTTGTTCATCTTTTTACTTCTATCAACTATAAACCACAGAAATGTGATCTATAACACATTGAAGCGGCATTAAACAGTCGATCAAATGATTAAGTTGTTTACGAGGAAAATGCTTACGTTTGTGTGTTTCTTTAATCGCTGCTGCCTGTTTTGACTGTGTTTACTTCCATTTTGACAAACATCCAAACAGAATAAGTCCAAACTGTGCAAAAACAGAAACATTGCACTTTTTTCTTTTCCTCTCAAATCCTTGTCCATTTTCCGACCTTTAACTCAATACCATGAATGCAGAGTATGGTCTTGGTAAGAACAGTTTCAGAGAACGTACTTCCTAAAAATGCAAGTTTATTACCTCCGCCAAGAAGGTTATGTTTTTGCTGGTGTTTGTTGGTTGGTTTGACTTTGTGCAACATAACTCAAAAAATTATGGACGGATTTTGATGAAATTTTCAGGATTTGTTGGCAATGGCACAAGGAAGGAATTATTCATTTTTGGGGGTGATCTGGAAGAAATCCTGGATTGTGGATCACTTTGAACTTTTCATTAACATTGGGGTCAATGGGGCCAAAAAAGTTGTTTCTCAGTATCTGGGTTAATTATTGACCAAAACTAATGAAATTCTCAGGAAATGTTCGCTCTGAGACAAGGAACAGATTATTAAATTTTGGAGGTGATCCGGATCACTGTGTGGATCCAGGAA
>JAPSES010007102.1:0-14405 GCA_029822895.1 Maxillicosta whitleyi
CCACCCCCCCCAACCACAACAACATTGTGGTGCAATTCTAACTTTTATTGAAAGAAACATCACAAATACTTCTTGCTTTTTCTTTCTAATAACTTGGATTTTTGCTCGAACAGTACGAATAAACTCAACCACACCGAGACAACATTTTTCAAAATAAAAATAGGAAATATGCAGTTATCTTACAACTATGACAATAAAGTTACTTTTTTACAATGACAAACAAATTTTGGAAGCAAAGATGAACATTTGAACAATATCAGTGGCTGCAATGAGTCTGTTTCCATTGCACGTCTCAGAACATTAAAGTTCAAACTGTGGAAAAACAGAAACATTACAACATTACATACATTACTCCAACCCTAAACTCTACTCTAGTGACAGATCACCATGGCAACCCCATCCCTAAAATGTGTCCCACCGCTAAAACATTAGTCCCACCTGCTTCATGTTTTAACCTGAAGAAATAAAAAAAAAAAACACACCCAGCTGTGATCCTATACCCCCCCCACACACACACACACACCACCCCC
The DNA here is from genome assembly GCA_029822895.1 of Maxillicosta whitleyi. Classification (NCBI taxonomy): domain Eukaryota; kingdom Metazoa; phylum Chordata; class Actinopteri; order Perciformes; family Neosebastidae; genus Maxillicosta; species Maxillicosta whitleyi. The sequence goes on from JAPSES010007102.1 coordinate 531, forward strand.
AGCAAACCGTTCTCCCTCCCCTATAGGGGACCCGCCCCACAGTTTGAGAAGCACTGGGTTAAGGAGTGAGATGATTTCTTTTGGCAGTGATCAGAACGAGGTTGGTTTGTTTAGTTTCGAGCAAAAGGAAAGAATGAAAACAGTTCATGGATACCAAGAGGCAATGATGGAGCAGAAACACAAAGTATTCTGCAACTTTAATGAAAAAAATAAATAAAATTTAATAACAAAAAAACAAACACTTGTTATGTGTGATGTTTCAGCACAGTCATGTAGGATTTTTATATTTGTATGAACATATATGTGTATTTGGTAATGACCCACTGGAGGCCTGTGATTGGGTGGATTTTACAGTATATTGGTACTCTGCCACTTAGAACCCCCCCCCCTTCTTAAGAAGAACTACTGTCCTTAAATGGAAACGGTTCGATGTTTTCCTGAAGTCTGTGTTTTTCCACTGGTCTGCTTAAAGTTAAAACTGAGGTTTTTATGTTAAATACATGACATCAGTCAGCAATAATAAAACAATAAATCAGACCCCCTCCCCATTTATACAACATTATATGTTAAATTAGCTTCTTTGATAATAAAGTTACATCTACTCTGAGTCGTACTAATGAAACGAAGGTGACATAAAAGACAAATCAAAAAGTGGCGCAAAGTTTTAAAAGGTTTGTTTTCAGACATAACAATGATAATAAATGAATAAGAACATGCACCAGTGGTGTTGAGTTCAAATCCACAGTCGTCTGTGTCTCATGGGTCTCATCAGTGTCACCGATCCATCCTGTGCATCAGCTCCTGAACGCACCGTCTGACCCAAACAGACACAGCCATGACAGATGGATGTTTGACTTTTCTCAGACAAACTGGAAGACACAGGGAGCAATATTTGGTGGTGTTCTTCCTCTACAGACTAAATAAAAAATGTTCTCATTGAACAGAAATAGGAGAACAGCCAAAGAGCTTGAATCAGGTTCACAGAAAAAGACCAGTTTGTGGTTTGTACAGTGAGTTTAATGGGAAAACACTCATGAAATATGTTTATTCATGTTTATTTATGACAAAAAGAAAAAAAAGAATATTCACATTAGTCCTGCTCTAAGGATTTATTCATGTTTTGAGCATCTCAGAGGCAAATATTGTACTTTTTAATCCACTTCATTAGTTTGACAGATGAGTAATGCTTTTTCCGGACTATAAAGTACACCTGAATACCACCAAATTTTAAAAGAAAAAAATATTTTCATATATACGCTCTTCAGGTGATAATGAGCTGCAAGTGTCCACATTATAACATTTCATTTACTGGTTATGTAGATGTTCATACATGATGTAGGAATTAAAAAATATTGCATTAAAAGAGAAAAAATTAAAAAACATGACTTTTTTATAGCAAAATATGTCGTTAACTGAACATAAAAACAAGCCTCTGCATCTTCTGTCTTTTACCTATGTTTATTTTATTTTTTTTTATAATTTGACTCAATATTCCTGAAGATCATAATGTTTCCATGTTCTTAAAAGCTGTGGAACTGGATTTTATTGGGTTTATATAAATGTATTAATGGGGTTAAAGGATCAGAAGTGATTCTATATTTTCAGTCAGTTGATGCTTTTTTTTAATCACTGGTGAGGATGAAATTATTAACATATACATACTCTAAAAGAAAATGTCTGTACAAATAAAAGTAAATAAATAGAGTTGCAGCTCAGATATGTGGGGATGATGTTTTTAATCATTCACGCGTGGAATGATGATCAAATGTAATTGCGTGTCGCTTTGTTTTGTTTGTGTTGTTTATCTGTGAGCTGATAGTTTTACTGCTGCGTGTTTTGTAACTTAACTCTGCTTCTGTCCTTGTTGTTGGTCCTGGGTGAGGCGCGGTTCACAATCACGACTCTGGTCTCCCACTGACCGACGCGCACGATTCCACCCGCGCGGCTCCGCTCACTTTTCCAGATGGAGTGTGTGTCCGTGCGCGCGCATGCGTGTGTGCGTGCGTGTGTGTTTGTTTATACAAGGCCCTGGTCTTATCTGCTGCAGCCACTCACGCCGTGATTTCAGACTTTTCTTCAGCCTCTACTTACTTGTGTGTGTGTGTTTTACGGGGCCATTGTTTAGTCGAATGGTTTCTAAAGATACTGGGATTTTTTTTTTTTTCCTCATTAGAAATCGAGTGGCAGAGCTCTGGTTTCAAAAGGCTCCACTTCATCTCCACCCAAACTATTTAGTCAGACAATCAGAGTGACCACAGCCCTCAAGTATGTTCATATCCACTGAGCGACGTGAACAATGCGCTGCGTAAAAAAGCGCACCGTGGACGTGGGCCTTCATAGACTTGGACACATTTTACTCATACACAACGTGTGAGACTAAACAATGAGTCTGACATTTACGTAACATCCATCGTATGCACACTTTATGATGTTTTTGTGAATGGAAACACTGGAAATAATAAAGTCATATCAATAGGACGCGTAACATTTTAGCTCCAATATATTTGTATTATAAACGCATGTTAAGACATAAAAACACATATTTAAGAAGGTGTCATTGAAATCAAGCCTTCTTTAAGTATTTTATTACATTATGATTTGAAGAATGAATACATGAATTCTATAATTATTCCTTTGCAGTAGTATAGTATTAGAATTAGTATTTAGTATAGTATTGAGTAGTGTGTTGTCAGTATTCATGCAAAAATCAGCACTTTATAGCATTTTAACTTCAGCACATTTCAAATAAAGTCACATGTATGATGTTTACAAATAAAAACTGCCTCTAAACAATGTGTCTGACTTTGAAGTAGCATTTTATGGAATTTTATCACTATTTTATGAATCAAAACATGGACTGTATTTACTTTTTTTGAGTGAATTAACAGGAAACCGTTACATAAGCATAAGAACAGGACATTCACAACATTTTAACTAATTAAAATAAACTTATTTTTAGTGTTTTGACATCGTGTGTCTGATATTGAAATAACATCCATTATGTTTAGACATTAAATAATGGTTTAAGAATGACAGCATGGAATTCTGTCCATTTGTGAGTAAATTAATGCAAAAATCATCAACATATAACAATTGGACAGTTATAATTATTTAATTTGAACATATGTTAAAAAAGCACATTTAAAAGGGTAAATATTGAAATCCCCTATAGGCATTTTATGACATTGTATGGTTTTAAGAATGAAAACACGGATTCTGTCCTTTTTTTTTTTCCTTTTTAGTAACTTAATCCAAAAATCCATACATATTTATAACATCAACTTCAATTTAATACAAGATGATGATTATATGTTAATTGTGGAGGTCATATTTGTGCTTGTATTTATATATAGATGACAGAAAACGTTTAGGATGTACAGTTAATAAGACTGTAGAGCCATTTAAATAAACTTTACAGGAAAGAAACATGCTCCTTGGTTGCAGTTTAATAGCAGAAATAGTGGAAATGGGGATTTTTCTGTACTTTTTTTGGCACAATGATGAATACCTTGATCATTTTACAGTTTTTGTTGTGTCATGACGTGAGAAACTGAAGGAAAACACCTAGAAATTAACAAGAAGATAACATCAGAAATGCACCAGAACTAAGCAAACATGATAAAATAAGGGTAATGTAGCAGAAAGTCTGTGAAAACACTGAAAATGTGCCTATTTAATTTCTAATCGAATCTGATTTCATCATATTTTATGCTATAAAAATGGAATAATAAGGGACTTTTCAACAACACATTATTGAATAATTCATTGCCTTTGAATATTTATCCTGTTATGAGTTGGAAACTGGAGGAAAATACCTCAAAATGAATGAAATATGAGAATAAAAATCCATCGTAATTGGGCAGATCTGATGAAATAAGGATCATATATGTGAAAACCCAGAACATATCCCTATAATTTGACTTTTAAGTACATTCTCTATAATAACATGAAATTTGGATTTTGAGTTTTTGTCCTGTTATAAGTTGAAAATTGTAAAAACACCAAAAAATTGATGAGATTAAAAATGCAAATCTGAAGAATTGAGGGTTTGTGTAGCTGAAAATCTGCGAAACACCCTGAAAATGTGCCTTTAATTTGATTTGTAATAAGATTCTTTAGCAATTTTCAAGCTATTTTGCAACGTTTACCTGTGAAATTCAGCAGATCTTTAAAGTCTTTAAAAGTCTGGAATTATGAGACACTGTTTTCCACACTTTGAAAGGAATGGAATTTAGTGTGAAAGTCTTAAAGTATGGGAAAAAAGTTGCTCTTATAGATGAATTCTAGAATATGCTCAAAGACGCATAACAAGAAATACATGAGGAAAGTGGAATAAAAAACATGAGTTCATTAAACGATCGATACTAGAATGATTCTGAAACTAGTTTGTGTGATTTTCATGCACTTTTGTGATTTTCATGTTTTGAAAAAATTTCTGTAAAACATAATTTACTGGAGATTATACATCTATTAATTCATACATTTATTAAGATAAGATAAGATAAGATAAGATGAGACTTTATTTATTCCACCATGGGGAAATTTCATAGTTAGCAGCACAAACAACAACATAAAACAAACAATCGCACAGAAAAAAACACCGATATCACTGTTAACCCGAATAAGTTAATCGTGCTTAAACCACTTTCATCAAGTGATCGCCTTAAACGGTTTAATAATTGACAACAGAGAAAATTATCTTGTTCAAGTATAGTCAACTTAAATGTGCAATAGTTAGAATTTAACATTTTAAAAGTTGTATTTACTTAAAAACAATGTGGAGTCTACTTAAAAATAATACAGCAATAACTTATTATTATGATTCATCTGAACTGAAAATTCTAGTTTTATTAAAATTATGAATTAAATTTCAAAATATTGCTTTTTGGATAAGAAAGTTCCAATTTAATTCTTCTTCAATCAATGACCACATATGTGTTACATTTTTCTTTTCTTTTTTTTTTTTTAATTTTGCCACACAATTAGTAAACATTAGAAACAATAATGCAATGGGGCATAGTTATTGAAATGACAGTATAAACACAGAATTTTAGTTAAAAATGAATCAAAAGGAACATTTTTACCACATGTATGATCTCAACCAAAAAAAAAAAAATAAAAAATAGACCCACAATTAAATCAATTTTAAAAATGTGTGGGGAAAGTTTGGATAAAGAGCAAACATCCTGGAAATGACATGAACAACACAATAAATAATTCATAGTGAATTGTGTGAGTGAGCTTTTGTCCTAAAAAAAAAAAAAAAATTAATTGAAAATTGGAGGAAAATACCTAAAAATGCATGAAAGAGTAGGTAAAATAATATATATATATATATGATGATTAATTAATATTTATTAATAAAAAGCTACTAGAATAAAAGTTGGGAAATTTTACCACATGAGTCACTGATCAAGGAAAATCAATTCAAAAGTTCTGGTTTCGCATAGTTTTGGGTCAAAACGTGAAATTTGAGAATTAATGAAAGAATGAATTTTACTTAAAAAGAATATTTGTCTCTAAGCTTCAAAACATTGCACATCACAATCTAAATTGGATGTTTTGCTTAGTTAAATAAAAAAATAAACAAATAAGTAAAACAGTAAATAAATAAATTCACTTTACAGGTTCTATCTGGTGGAACATTTATAAATCTACTGTATAAATGTACTTAAACCAATGTATGTGTATTAACACTTTATCATAACGTCAGCAAACCAGCAATCCTGTCATTTATTTTCTGATTATTCTGATTAAAATACATAACATTTTGTATGTTTAATCTCTGAAGTAGATCTAATAAATAATAATAATTAATAATTCTAATAAATAAATAAATAAATAAATTACGAGCATCACTACATACTGGACCAAGATATTTCAAACATTATCTGAAGTCATTAATAAACCCCCTCATCAGACCCAGTCCTTGGAATATCTGGGGTTGGATCTTCAGCGCAGGAACTTAGTTTTTCAAGGAACCATAAGAACTTGATCTGTTTTGTGACACTGATGAAGAAGAAGTTAATTTTACTCAGTTGGAAACATAGAAACCCTCCAGCTCATGTAGCTTTATTTAATGATGTTATGTTGCACGGCAACAAAGTAGATATATATATATATTATTGAACATGTCAACCATTCATTGACTGTTATGTTAAAATTAACCCTTTCATGCATGAATTATGAAAACTTTAATCAAGACTTTTTTTCCTGACTGGTTTTGTTCTTCTTAAGGCATTAAAAAAAGAACAAACAATGCAATTGAGGAAAAAAAAACAGAACCTATTTTTCATGGAGTTGCAAAAATGTCCACTCACGCGTTTGATTTCTGAAGTACGGAAACATGAATTTGCTGACGTAGTGTGTGAAAACTGGGAATTAAAACATTTTAATGCAGCTTCAATACTAGTCACAAAATAAAAAATGTTAAAAAATACTAACAAACTGTTAATTATAAACAATAACTTAAACATGTTAATGCAGGTAGCACATTTACAATAACATTATGAATGTCAGTGTATGAGATGGTACATGTTGAGCTGATGTAAAACAATAAAATCTATGAATATACAAGAACAAATACTAGAAAATCTTAAGGAAACCCGCTGCCTTATACAGCTTAAGTTTTGCCAAAGCACGAAAATAAACAGGTTAAGTTTGATATAGATGACTTGGACATATTCAAAGTTACATTAGTAGTCTTTACTCAAAATCATTAGTTAACATAAATAATCTGTTTTCTTAGTCAAATGTGCTTACATAACCCAAGAAAGATTATTTAGCAGTATAGAAATGATTTGTCAATAAAAGTAATGCATTTTACTTTAAATTACTTTTACTTTTAATGATCAAATTATTTTTGTTTTGATTTACAGATTGTATTCATTACAGTATTGATTAAAGAAAAATGTATGGGGGAGGGGGAGAAATAATACAATAAATACATTTTTATGCTAAATAAAAATCATTTTAAAAGACTAAAAGATCAATTGCAATAAAAAACTGCAGTCAATACAAATAATAACTTTTTTTTTTTTTTTTTTTACATCAGAGCCTGTACTAACTTAACTTTATAAGTAACTTCTACTAAATAACATAACTATTATACTGTATGTTTTCAGTTTTCTAATTCAAACAACTAATTTGGTTTAGTAATTTTAAGGGTTTTTTTTTGTTTTTTGTTTTTTACAAAAAAAAAAAAAAAATAGAATATGTAATGAACTCTAAAAAGTCTGATTAGAATCCAAATCTTACTGTGTGATCAGTGTGCATGAAAGGTTTAAAAAAAAAAAAATAAAAAAAAAAACTAAAGTGCACCGGTGTGATCTGACGTCTCTTTCACGAACTCAGTAAATTGTTGAACCTTAAAAAACACACACCCTAAACTGGGCCCATAATAACCGGACAGGAAACCGCGGTGTGTTTTATGAATGAGTGTTTGGTCTGATCGGAGCTTCGTGAGGAACAGGAGGGGGGAGGGGAGGGGAGGGGGCTCAACCTCTGGCTCTGGTCACGACGCACAGGCGGGCGGTGCGTCCCCGCCCACCTCCGCCGCTTTATAACGGGACCGGCCCGGCAGGGACCCGCGCCTATAGTCCGTCCGTCTGTCTGCCCTACTTATCAGCAGGATCTGAGGAAAACGCGACGAGGAAGAATATTTAAGAAAGAAACCACTGAAGTGATGTACTGGGACACGTTGATCAAACCCACAGAGAGTAAAGACACCAAGATAAAGGTAGGAAAATACTGATGTTCATTCATACACTGTAAAAAATAACAGGTTATGCTTACTTGCAAAACTGGAGGAAACCTGTTGCCTCACATTACTTAACTGTTCTTTTTCAAGTTATGTTCACTTACATCTTTACAGTAACATGTACTTAACTAATGTGAGGCAACGAGTTTCCTCCCGTTTTGCAAGTAAGCATGACTTATTATTTTTTATAGTGTACAAGGAGCATGTGTTCACTTTTCACACTAATAAAAGATCTTTAAGGGGGGAAAAAAAGCAAGATTTTCGTTTTATTTCATTCATATTCACAGATATGTTCTAGTCTGTAGCTCTTTTAATGCAGATTTGACCAAATAGTGAAGATTTACAGGATTCAATGAAGATTAAAGGGAAAAAATAATAATATTGTTTCTTATTTGTATAAAGATAATAATGACTTGTTGCTGAAACTGAAGCTCCACATGAATATATTGACTTTTACTCGTGTCCTGTACAAACTATTTTTAGGTGTTTCCGTTTTCCGCATTTCCATCCTTTTATTCCACTATATTTACCTCACACATTTAAGCACTTTTACTCTTTTCATCCATTTCCCGTCCGGTGAAAACAACCAAATGTTTTGATGTTGAGTGTTTTCTGATAAACTGAAGGATGAAGTTGTTTTTTTTTTTTTGTTTTTTTTTCTTTTTAGGTTGTCAAATTCTGCTCCTTTTTTAAGCTAAATATTATTATTATATTACTGAATTCATTGGATAATGCATGATTATAATTCTAAAAATAGCCTTGTTTTTGTCCGAAAGTGACAAAAAGTCGACTTTTAGAACATTTCACAGTTCAGTAAAGTGACATTTGCTAAAGTAGATGGAATGAGCTCGTCCTTAAAGATGAAAAAACAGTAAAATGGCTCTGATTGAATGGTAAAACACTAAGTTCAATATTTCAGTGTATTTAATTAAATACTCTGATTACACAAGTACTGGTAAATCTTTCACTGTGAAAAAACAGTAAATGTCGTGTTACCGTAAAGTTTTAATCACATGCTCTTTCGACACAGATGGAGCTCTGCCAGACTGGGTATTACACCGAAGACTTCAGGACACAGGAAGTGCCCGCTGGTTTTGACTTCACATCTTATGGTGAGAACTCAGAAATCACTTGACTGATGTTGCTTCATCATGTGAAAATAGGAACAGCAGATGACATTTCTAACCATTTCTGACCTTTAACACCTTCAGATTCTAATAAGAGCTTAATATTATTAACATTTAATCATTAAAAAATATTTCTAATCCAAGTATCCACCTCCTCAGTAACCATCACATCACCAATTTATGGAAAATAATCAGAATTTTACACCCCTTATATATGTACTTTTATCAGGTTGGGGCTTAAGATAATTAGATAATCTAAGTTAAACACAGACTTACTGTATTTACCTGTTTTTGCACAGAAATCAATCTTAAAAATGAAAGGAACAACTCCGCAGCCAATTTTATGATCAACATTCAATATTTATTTGCACATTTAATGTGATTTTTTTCCACACTTAATGTGAAAAGCATAGATTAATGGAAAAAATTATTAGACCACCCCTTGTTTTCTTCAGTTTCTTGTTCATTTTAATGCCCGGTATAACTAAAGGTGCATTTATTTTCGGCAAATATAACGATAACAACAAAAATACCTCATACTAGTTTAATTTCAGAGCTGATTTTCCATGTTTTCTTGATTAAAAACCAAAATTACTTCAGTTCTTACATCAATATCTATGTCATTAGTGCATTTATTCATTCCATGTTTTCTTTTCTGTCTGTTTTAGTCACATGATACACACATGAGTTAGTACTTGATTGCATAACCATTGTTTTTGATGACGTTTGATGGTCTAATAATTTTTTCCGTAACTGTATATGATGGTTTTATGAGGTATTCTAAGACTTAGTTTATTTAGCTCAGTCACCACCAAAATAATCACAGAACAGAAAACTCTGAGTCAAACATATATAAGGAATGGGACTTCATGGTGCATTCAGGTACACTTCAGAAATCTATACTAAAAACTTTTTTTTGTCGTTGTTCAAACACATATGTCTATATATGCTCTACTCTTCTTCTTCTTTCAAAATAGTATTATTAATTAGATGTTAAAATCACAACAATTTCAGTTCAGTTCCAAAAAGCAGCAGATTTCAGCAGAATCTTCAGCAAAGTCTATTATAATTTAATAAAACAGGCGCCCAGCGAACATTTTACGATGCTACACCGCGGCATTTTTTAATAAATATCTGAATACTAAAGGCTTTTTAATTAACACACTTCATTAAAAACATCATTTCAACCTTCATTTCTAAGTTACGACTACACTCGATTATTTGATGACTTTGTGACGCCATCTTGTAAAGCTGTGATTCTTCCTGATGCTGACGATGACCCGTCCAGTTTAGGACGGTTTGTGCCGTCTGTTTCCTCTGAACCAGAGCAGCTGAAGGCCAGAGGAAATATTTTTACAGACGGTATCATGGCATCTGTCAGAGCTCTTTAAATAAGACCTTGACACGGGGGCTCAAACCCAGAGGCTGCGTCAGGATAACAGGGTGCTCATTCAGGCGTTTTGCAGCAGAGAATCAGGGTGGTCAGGTTTTAAAGATACTCTCCCGGCTGTACTCCCCCCCTCTCCGTCTTCCCTAATCCTTTCCTCCAGACTTCCTCCTCCAACAGATTTAGAGCCCCCCCTCACCGCTCGTCCCCGTCCCTCCCCATCCCTCCATCACTACTCTGTCACACTGGCGTTTCCTCCTCGCTCTTCCTCCCCTCCCTCCCTGTGTTTCCTCCATCCATTCAGCTGAAAAATCCTGATGGTGGTCTTGAGCGGCCGCTGCTGATTCGACAGTAAACAAACGTCCTTTCCTGTGTCCAGCGCTGAGATAATAACCTCATCCACCCATCTTTCTCCTCATGATAACTCCTTTTTGCTAATGCCGCTAATGACCTCTGTTTACCAATAATATTCGATGTGCTCAGATTTTTAGGAATGATTTACTTGCAAATTTTATGATTACATTAGGCTGATGCTTTTATCCAAAGTGACTTTTGGGGTGAAACATCCAAAATATAGGGATTTTACGAGATGGCGTTATTATAATACAGTAGTATATCATCTGCAAAGAGTGATACATATTGTAAAATGTGATAGTTTCAGTGGTAAAATGTTGTATCACTTGTGCGTTTCTACAGAAAGACAAAAATAGAAGTGGGGATAATAGAGAATGCAGGGAATCTTTAGAGGTAGAAATTGGAGAAGTATGTCATTGGCAGCCACAAGAGGGGAAGATTTTGAGTAAAAGCACTAAATTTGTTTAGTAAATTCTGGGTCAAACACACATTTCTCCAAATATCTCCAATACATATTGCAACTAGGCATGTATAGCGTAAAAGAGCCTTGCCCACCTGGGATTAGAACTGGCAACCTTCCGCACCTAAATTAGTGGTGTAAACCACTGAGCTATCCATTTAACCTCAAATATGAAAATCACTGGTTTTGACCAAAGCTGCATTCACTCTAAAATGTTTAATACGGTCTGTTTAATACCATTCATGTTATATGTATGAAACAAAAAAGTCTCGTAAAATGGACTTTCTCAGCATTTAAACAACTTGAACTTGCTTTAAGGCTAAATGTAGACAAATCATGAATGAAAACAAGCTGTGAAAATAAATTAAAAAAGTATTTTACAAACTAATAAATTAAACTGTATTTTGTTCATGAGTCAAACTTTAGAAAAATTAATTTGTTCTTGACAACAGACTGAAACACATCTGATGGCATCATGTGTATCTCTTTTATTGATGGTTTTCATCACTAATTTTTACTCTTCTGTGCTCAAGTTGCAATACGTATTGGAGATATTTGGAGAAATGTGTGTTTGACCCCGAATTTACTAAACAAATTTAGTAATTTTACTCAAAATCTTCCTCTCTGGTGGCTGCCAATGACATACTTCTCTAATTTCTACCGCTAAAGATTCCCTGCATTCTCTATTATCCTCACTTCTATTTTTGTCTTTCTTTAGAAACGTTAGCACAAATGATACAACATTTTGCCATTGAAACAATATGCATCACTCTTTGCAGATGATATACTACTGTATTATAATAATAGCATCTCGTAAAATCCCTATGTTTTGGATGTCTTTACCCCAAAAAAAAACAACTTAAAAACAAATTCAAACTGAACTCAAACTGAAATAAAAACAAAATTATTGAAAAATCCCACAATTAAAGTGACTTCAGTCTTGGAGTCGACCTCTGATGAATCCAATGATATGCTATGCCACACAAAATAATCCTGAAGTGCATGGTAGAAAAAGAACCAAAATGTAACAGAATTAACATTGTACAAACAAATAATTACGTAATATAGCACTGCTGTCTCTACAAATCTGACATTTAAAGGTGTTTATTTTTGGAGATTTTTTTTTTTCTAGAACTTAACGATCTTACACCAGCTCTTTTTTTCTTATTACTTAAATTAATATCTGAAATACAAATTTAATTTATAAAAATGCAACACATAGAAGTTCAAAATCAGTTGTATGAGATGCAAAAATACTTTCAATCTGTAGTTTTAATTCACTGGTATAGTAAAGGAACAAAAAAGGTTTTTTTTTTAAAAAAGGCTATTTTTGTATTAAATGTCTGTTTTTAATATTAAGCTTTAACCTATCAGATGCCAGACTGTCCCGTAGCACTTAAACGCCTCAACAGTGAAGATGTTAGAGAAAAGAACAGTTCACATCTGTCCAGTACAATGTTCATTCTGTCTAAAACGATGTAAGACAGTGAGTTAGAAAAGAGATGTAATCTGAAACTAACATCTGCACATCCTTTAGAAGCATGATCTGTGTCTTCCTCTGCTGCCTTCATCCTCCTCATCCTCATCACTGACATCATCTGTGTGCACTGTGTTTAACTCTAGACTACCCTGGTGAAGACCTGTCTTTTCTGTTAGACAGTAAAACACCAGGTCAGCAGCAGTTTCCAGCAGAGAGCAGCTACTCAGAGACGGCCAAAGCTTCAAATCTGTGTGACGTCAAAGGTACGAAAATAAACAAAAATAGAAAAAAAAAAAAAACACTCTTTTTTTTTATACTTTTTTTTTTTTTATAAATAATCAAATAATTATAAAATGCATTGGTACAGACTGTATTATTTCTTTTTCTTTTTTTAAACAATCAAAAATCATAAGTCAAAAGTGAAAACATGTAAAAAATGTAGCTACATGAACAATGAACAGACCCAAAATGTGTAAATCTGTCCATTAGACAAAGTGTAAACCTCTTTATTTGGAATATTCTGACCTGTAAACAACATATTAATATGGCTCTGATGCACACTGTTATAATAAAACCTAAGATTTTACAAGATCAGCACAGCACATGGCTTTTTTTTATTGTTTTAATTTTTTTTTACCTTATTTATTGATTGTTTGCACTGACTGGAAAGCACTTTTAATTTCGTTGTACTTGTGACAATGACAATAAAGACATTTTATTCTATTCAATTCTAGGTTTTAGAATTGAAAATTAGGACTCCAACTAACCAGTACTTGTATGATCTTATTAATTTGCACATTATTTCCTCAACAAATCTACTGCTTTGTTCATAAATACATGTTAAAAAGTGACACATTAAAGTCTTTCTAAAGTGAAAGTAAAACCTGTACTTTTATTTAAAAAAATAAATAAATAATTGTGGACTGGGGGCCAAATCTAACCTGAACTAACATGACACCCCTGATTTACAGTGTATTTATGATATTTTTACAGTAGAAAAAGCACATGAGGCTTTTTAAATGACTGTTTTTTATGTATTTATTTTTTTGACTCGTCCTTTTTTCTTCAGTGAACATCAGCGACGCCGGCCTCTTCAACCTGGATTCATACCAAGAGTACAACTGGTGGAGCTCGTATCCACAGGGTAAGGAAGGCTCCGTCTGTGTGGCCTCAGCAGAGCTATAACATGATATATTTTTAGTGTCTGACTTTGTTCTTGATCGTCAGACGGGCTGGACCAAACAGGATACCAGGAGACTCCGCAGACGTACCAGAGCCTCGTGCCTCAGAATGGACAGTTCAGCCCGG
>JAPSES010007112.1:0-14404 GCA_029822895.1 Maxillicosta whitleyi
GGTAGCTCAGTAGTTAAAGCCACTGACTTTGGTGCAAAAGATGACCGGTTCGAGACCCAGGTGATCCTGTGGGAAAAGTTCTTTACACTATACATCCCAATGTGGCCCGGTTGTCTCAGGAAGGGCATCCGACATAAAAGCCTGTGCCAAATAAACATGCAAAGGTGATTCGCTGTGACCACCAAATGGAAACAGCCGAAAGAAATCATATCATCAGAAACAAAAATACTACTTTAACTTGTGCAAATGGCACAAATTCAATAATGTTACATAGCCAGTCCCATCTCCACACTTTGTTTATGGATATATGAAACCACACATGAAACAGTCTGATTTTACGTTCTCTTAGGAACATATTTTAAGTAATACAACATTAGAAGAGAGGCCTTGATTACATAATGGCAGCAACAGGTAGTTCGGTGTGCTTAACTTTTTTTAAGTGGTGGTGTGAAACTTGTTGTTGCTGATGGGAAAAGAACTTATGTTTGTGTTTAAAAGAGCACAGAACATCCAAGAAACTCTGAATTGACATGGGAATTTTTTTTTTTTTTTTTTTTTTGATGACCCAGCGGTTGTCAGTTTCAGTGATTAAGATATCACTGGAGGTAGGGTTTTCTTTTTAACGGTGTGTAATTTAACATCACTAGACAGCTGTAACTGTGCTTAATGGTTGTGTGTTAGGACAACTGCTGTGTTGTTGGAGGAGACACCTCTGTGCTGTAATACCACCTTCGCAGCGACCTCCATTCGTTCAACAAATTTTCTTCTGTTGGGAACTAAAAAACGCAAACTACGTCTTTCCTCTGTTGCTCTATTGGAAGTCCAAGTCTCATACTCAGTGGAATAATACCTCTATTCCATTTCATTGCTGTGTTGAATAATTTCTGATACGAATGATTTATTAAGGGAGTGTCAGCATATATTCACAGCTAATAGTGGGAGGAAGACAGACTTGTGTGTGTTATAGAATTCCACAGTGATTGAGATTGATAAGACAGAACCATATGCAAGTCTTTACAAATGAGATGAAGAGTGTGCTCGCACATTTTTGGCTTTGTACATAGTTTGTTTTCTCTGGTCTGAATCATTTGATCAGTTTGTAAACACAGAAATTCCAACTTTGGTTCAGTTTGCTTCCCACAGTAATAAATCCGTCTAAATAAATCTGTTAATGGTCACGTGTGTGTGGGGATGGAGAAGGAAAGCAAATGAAGGTGTAGTGTTCAGGACTGGTAAAAGTTTATGTCACAGAACCTTCGTCTGGCCAGCTGCTACTACTGTTACATGAGTGTATATGCTATTATACTTCCCAGAATACGTAGTACATCCTACTCTGTATTTTTCAATTCAATACAGAAAAAGTAGTGCCAGGCACAACAAACCCTCACACATATTGTTGCTTATTTTGGTATCGATTCAGCTGATGTATGCATGTGGTGATGTCAGCCTATCACCTGCCTCTATATATGTGGCAATTGTGAAATAAATTTTAACTAACTTAATGTTTTTTTTTTTTTGTAGACATTTTAAATTTCACATATTATAAATAAATGGGAGAACAGAGATTTTAAAAATTCATAAAAAATTTGAACTTTGACCTATGTTTGCCAAAATATAACCAGACTGGATACTGGTCTATAAACCAAATTTGGTATGAATTCAACGAATAGTTTTGCTGCTACAGACAAGTGAAAATTTTCCCATTATAAGTGCATGAAGAAAAAAAAAAATCTATGACATCTATTCTGGATCACTGGCGATCTATAAACCCAATTTAGTATGAACACAACCAATACTTTTGCTGCTAGAGGGTTAACAACCAAACAAAGAAACAAACACACAAACAGAACCAAAAACAATACCCCTCCGTCCCTGTTAAGGGGCGGGGTTGTAAAGGCTTTAGGCATGAAAGCACCTGTATCTCGGAGTCTGCACAAGGCTTTTGGAATTCTTCTGTTAATGCTCAGGTTGTAGTATTCCCACACATTGTCAATCTTAACTCCCAGGAAACTGTAGTGTTCTTTTAGTCACAAACCAGTGGTGTGTGCTCTGGGTGCAGCTACACCATCTACTGCACACTAATGAAATGCTACCAGAGGAGCTACAGCACTTCTGTTAGTGGACATTTAACTTAATCAACATCACATTAAAGTGCAGTAACATTTGTGAAAACATGTACTTGTGTTGTTTGCTTTTTATTTCAAGTCTGTGAATGGAATGTAACATTTCTGACAGATGCCATCTACATCCATGATAAAAATCTGAACACTAATGTCTCTGTAAAGATACTGTAAAGAGTCTGTTTCCTGTGAAAATCCATACTCTGTCCCCAGTGTCCCTTCTGTTCTTGGAACAATGTACAACGCTAGCACGCATGTTGGCATGAGCATCAGGATGGTAATAGCGTTTGATTTAATAGCCACCAGTGTTGTGCATGACAAAGCTGGTCTGAGTGGGACACATTGTACCTGTGTAGCCGAGGGAATATCGACAACGGTGGAAGTTCAAAACGCACAAGCAAATCCTAAAATTGAATGACTTGTACAGAAAGCTTTATAAATGAGATGAGGATGATGATGATGATGCACCTTTGGCTTTGTGCATGACTCATTCATGTGGTTCCCACTTTCTCCTGCTGTCTTTTTCAGGAAAAATAATGTAGGAAAGTAATTCAAAACAAATAAACTGGAGACTATTAACAGAAACCCTAAATAAATTTGATTACCCGTAAACACTTTATTTTACTGCACTGATGTTAATTACTGAGGTTTTAATAATTGATATTAAGATACATTTGACGGACCACAGGATATTTTAAGGCCAGAGCCAATTATATTATCTAGACCAGAAGACCTTAAATCATGAAAGTTAATATTTTATCATAAATGTATACAGATATTTTAATATTTATCAGCTGCAACAAACAACTGTGTTTTTTGTAATTGACTGAAAAGCCTGTTGTTCTTCTTGTGGTCATCTTTGTCTTATACTATAGCCTTTATTTAGTTACAAAGCAGCACTCCTGTGTGTTGTTGGTGCAGTCACACAGTGTTCTACACATTAATAAAACACCTCGAGTGCCACCAGAGGAGTTGCACTACTCGGTCCTTTATTCTACTATTGATACTTAGCTTAATTTCCTTCACTTAAAAGTGGAGCAACACTAAAACAAATGGAGCTTTGCACAGGTAGGTGGCAGAAAGAAATTTATCTGATTTTTGTTTAGTTTTTAAGGTTGGATTAACATTTTTAAGGGTCAGAATGACTGTAACTATACATTTATGTAATATGAGTATTGCAGAAAATCATTTATTTGGACCAAAATGGATGAACAGACAAAGTATATCCCAGCTCAGTATGGGTAAACATTGGTTTAATTCACTGGATTATGTGATTTCTCTGTGTAGTTGCTGTGCTGTGTCTCCTCTCCTCAGTGGATGACAGTGGATGTAGAGATGTTGGTGTGCAGCAGAGGTGACTGCTCAGTGGCCTGAGCAGAGGCTGCTGAAATAACCTCTGACATTCCCACACTGAACAGAATGACCACTCTGTTTCCATCCTCGCTGTGTGGTGGGCGCTCATGTGGCAGAATCCAGAGGCCGGTTACCAGAGGAGGTTACATGGCTGGTTAGCGCCAACATTTTTCTGCCTCATGCAAGAGTGAGCTACCTGCATATAAGCCATTGCAGAGGCTGCACTCAGGCCCTGTCTGCAAACTATAGGGAAACCTACATGTTGTGCTTTGTTAACTTGTATCCTCCCTACGATTTTGTGTACTTTCTCCTGAAGAAGGAAAAGGTTTATGAAAATGGCTTAGCAAGTCATAGGACAGGATTATAGATAATTTATTGAAATATACAGTGTTGTGTCATCAGTGAAATGAGTGACAAAGCTCAGTATTTAACGTACATTTACAGTATGATGCACTCTTAATGGGGTTTATGTCAAGTGTTCATTCCATATCTCATAGTCCAGTTTGGTATTCATTTTGATAAATTGGTCATGACTGAAATTTGGTTTTTGACAGTGACAAAATATATCAATGTCTGTTTATTTTGCCTGAGAGCCATGATCCTAGTGTTGAATATTTATTTGGAACGTTTTAGTTGATTGCTGTCAACCTCCTTTTCTCCGTTGAGTAATTTGACTGCAGTCTTCGATTGCCCAATATTATTTGTATAACTTTATTCCAACTCAGTAATAGTTCCAAATGACATGAGAGGTATTATCATGTAACTGATAGTAATTACTATGCAACATTTGATGAGAATAATCTTCTAGGGGACCTGTAAAATGTTTATATACAGTTAATGTCTTTCACTATATTACCCCCACCTCCTATAAAGACAGGACAATAACCATGTCAGTCTGTGTCTTATCATTTTGTTTCTCTTTTTTCCCACCACTCTTCGCACAGTTTTTCAGTTATTTGTTGGAATGATGCCTTTTGTGCTTTTGATATTTATCCGTGTTGTCCATCATGCTATCACTTTTTTTTTGGACCATTTTTTTGGGAATATTTTTCTCATAATTTACTGAAGGAAGTGTTTGATTTAAACTAAGATAACATCAGTAATATGATGTGGTAGTTTTAGATTTTGTGGGGACTAGGGTGGGTTCCATCATCTAATGGTTCTTGTTAACACAAGCAACAGTAATCTAACTCTGATCTAACATTTCTAAAGCTCAACTCATGAGAAGATAATCTGAGCTGCAGTCCTTTCCTTTTCAGTTTCTATGCACAAGGCCTGATGAATGAAACTCTGCATGTCCTGCAGTGTAAAGTGCATGTGAAAAAAGGGATTTTATGGACTTGATAATAACATGTGTTCCTGTTGCACTGTATATCCAATTAGTTGTGTATTTCACAAATACCCTGCATTATTATTACTGTTGTTTACTCATCTTTGCTACTAACTTTTCATTACATTGAATTAAAAAGAAATACATTCTGTATCATGGCCACAGTTCAATTTGAGTGAAAAGTACCCATCAAAACAATAAGTTTGTAATTCCATTCATGATTTTAATTTGTAAAACGAGTTTCATCTTATTAAAAGTGAGTGAGGTTTGTTGTATTTGCAGCTCAAAGCCCATGTTTTTGATGTATTGAGACCTACTGAACCCGTTCATGCTTTCAGTCATTGCTGTAAAATATCAATTCAGAGGAATGTGAATATTATTTGCTTACAAGCAGATAAAGCCAACAAGATGCATAGCCAAAGCTGCAACTGATTCGCATGTTTATGTTGTATCGACACTAAAAAATCGTGACAAATATTACTACCTCAACAGGGTCAATGATGCTATGTTTATAATTTTGCTTCATCAAGATGTGGTGTTTTAAAATAACATTCCAGCCATAATGGCACACTTTCTGTGTTAGCAGAGGATGCTAATGATGTTAGAGCTACATTAACACACTTGCAGCTAATGAACTAATCACATGCATGTAGCAAAAACAACCAATAACAGCAGACCAGAGTATCTCTCAATAATTAATTCATGTGGAGACCTGGGTATGTTCTTATGGTAATGCCACTCCTTCACCCCAGAGTGGAACAGCGACCAGGATGACATAAACCTCCTCTGCTCTCATGTCCCATCATCCCAGATAGGTGATCTTTTGGCAAATGAAATAAATGTCGACATGACCCATCAGTATCTCCCCATAGTCATGGTGCTCAGTGTCAAGTTGAAGGACTTCATTAAATGCTGCTGAAATTTCCGAAGACAAATGGAAATGATTTGTAAAGCTTTGGCACACAGCGTCTCCCAGGTGGCTTGGTTTGTCAGCTAGATTTAACCGATAAAGACAGATATTTTAATAGCAATGAGTTGTGATGAATGTGATGACAGAGCTGCGCTGTTTGAATGCAGATATATGGATTTAGGCCCGTCAGGCACCGAGATGCACCTGGACCAGAGAATTAGCAAGCCAAATGTTGGATAAACAAATTAGCTCATTTTGAATTTGGACAGAAGGCTAACGGGGAGCTGCACTGCACTCCGCCAGAGCATCAGTAAATATGGAGCAGGGTCAGCTGCGAGGGAAGATACAGCCCAGTTAACATGGCTAACCCTGAACATTGGCCAATGTCTATGTCCCATGGTACTCTGCTTGTGCTCATTTCTTCTGCAGGGCATCATGGGTAGTTGAGGATACAAACTAAATTTTTAGTAATTTTGAGTATTATTAATTGTCAGTGCTTTGTGTGCATATTTTACCATGAGTTGAGATGCCGACAAGGCCTAAAATTAACACCTACTAGGCATCAGTTGGAACATATTGAGTTTAATGAATAAATACATTTGGATCATTGGCCAGCTGGTAAATAACTTTGAATTGCTGCTCTATATGTTTTATCTGCAGCAATCAACCCTAATTTTACCAAAATATGTTGATCCCATTTTTGGTTACCTACAATTCACATGAAATTGTAGGCAAAAACATCCACTATTGGTTGCATAGGCCTACAGCAAGTTTAATTCATACATGAACACAGTTGACATTAAATCAAATTCCCGTGAATAATTTGACAAACTCCCAGTAATCTTGTGATCTTTTATAACTTGCACTGGGCACAAATAAATACTTAATAGTTTGAGTCAAACTATTAAGTGTGAATAGAAATGTGTTACTATGAGGTAACACTTTCCACATAAATTCACACATTCTATCCAGCAAAGGGTTATGAACTCTTCGCTGCCAGACCAGTCTTTGCTAGCCAGTCTCTTCTTGGCTACACCCATCTGGACCTACTCCCCATTTGGCACATCTGAAGGCAAGAAGAGGTACAGGTGGCAGACAGGAGCACCATCGCCTTGTGCGCCAACACACAAGGCGATGTTTCTGAAGAACATGTATGAGTACTTCCAACCTCTGATATCCCTGTAGATATAAATGTTCTTGTAGAAATAAAGTGTGTGCTTATTCTGACATACCTGATGCATGATTATGATACCATATTTAATGATTTTGGGGGGTGGTTGGGGGTCCATTTTCCATAGCGGAATATGGACCCCTGGATGGTTTTGGTAGTCCTAAGTGTGTTGCGGTATGCATTTCCCCATGTGGTTGAGAGTTTGGAATATCAATACTCCATTTAACCCCTTTAATGGGATTATAAATCTTGGGGATTCACAATTGTCCCATGAAAGTACTGCTTTATATGATAATACATACTCATAACGCAAGGGAACTTTTAGTCACAGAATGCATGGTCTAAATTTATGGCCTGTTTTTAAAAATATTTGGCAGTTATTAAATATGTGTTTCTGTGTGCTGTTTTCTGTGTTCTGTTTCAATGTAAAACAATGATAATTGTATAATTCTAGCAACAAACTGTAACACATTCAAATTAAAGTTATTAAGGTGTCATTTCTAGTTCAATACCCTTTCCCAGGTTTTAATCCCTGGCACTGAATTAAAGGAGGTAAAGCATGAACATCTAGAATGTGAATATTTTGCTAAAGCATTCAATCCAATAAATAATGCAAGCAACTCATGGGAGCTGGAGTAACACGTTGGTTTTAATTTTTAGTATTATAGTTTTAAATCCAGACCGACCAAGGCCAGTCTTATCCATGCTGAATACATCCTGCATCACTGCTTAATATGAAGTCCAATTCGAGCAATATGCCAAATCCAGTTCCTCTTGTCCTGAGGCACTGAGCTGCACTAATAATTCTAATGATTTTCTCAGTCCCTGGATCATGCACGTGTGACGTTGTTTGTTACAGGATGCCAAGAAACACTTATCTGAAATTGAAAAATAAGAAGAATAATTGAATGTATCTTCTTTTTCACAAAAACCTGATTAGGTTAAATTGGGTGCATAGCTTGAAATTTACTCTTGAAATCAATAAGAGTTAGAAGATTGCCATGGTGTCTGAATTGTGTGGATCCATGTGGCAGTTCATTTATGTTTCAACTATACATACCACACATGTGATATCCTTCTCCAAATTGTCATTTTCCAAATTGTCACCAAGATAACTGGCTTTGTTTACAGAACATACTATACGTTAGGGTCATATTTCACAACACTATGTACACTTTAATTTTAGTTAACCCTGAAGCTTGGATGTAAATGTCACGTCCCGAAAAGTACCAAGGTAACCAGGCAATAGATTGTCTTAGAAAACGATGGCAATGTAGCTCAGGAGATAAGCCTTAGGACTGCAACCCAGAAGACTCAGGTTTGACTCCCAGTAAAAGCAGCAAATTTTTTGGAGAGATTTTCAGATGGGGGAGGAGGCTAGGAGCAGAGCGCGGGTAGGTAAATCCAACACACACACACACACACACACATATATATATATACATACGGGGTAAACTTTGCACATGGGTTCTGCTTGCGGCCACCCTGCTCTTACTGTGTACATTCTGCTTCAAGGTTCATGTGGAAACTTAAGGCGAGTGTTTTGTGTTCTTCACATAGACTATATGTAGACCTTCAGTACAACTCCGTATTGTATTGAAGGCCCTGAACCAAAACAGTTCGGTACAAAGGAGTGTATTGTTATACTCCTAATCTGTAACTTGGCCAGTTTCATTACACTTGGGTTTTTAATTCTTATTTTGACATTTACGCTCCAGATTTATTTAGACAGTATGAGATGCACAGAAACAGTGGTGCATTCTCTGTGACTGTCAGTGTCATGGTTTTCATTTTAATCCAGTTTGCATAACATTCCATTTTTAGACCATCTTAGTCTGTCAGGTGTTTCACAGATCTTGTGTTGCTTTGGCACTTTAGGTCACGGCCAAGGGCATGTGCTATTGATTTGTGCAGAGGAGGCTAGATATTGAACCAGTGGGACATCAATTGAAAACCACTAAGCCCAGCTGACACCCAGCTGTAGCCCTGAAGAGTTACCTGTTTGCTTCTGATGGGCTTGTTCCACTCTTTTAAGTTTGCTGTGCAGCTTGTGACCAACTGACACAGTGGTATGTTTTTCTCTACAGTTAGCTCCCACTGTTTGGCACAGGTAGTGAGTCCTGTTACAGCACTAGAATCTTTCTGCTCCCAAGGGAGACATACAGGTCTCTGAATGCCAAGGGTTGCACTGGATTCCTCATTTCAAGGAAAAGCTCAAGTGTACACTACAATATAAGTTCGAAGGCCTGCTGTCACATTGCACTACAAGCTGCTCTCAGATCACAGAATGGTCTTCAGGGTCCAACATTAATGGTTGCCCGATTGCCCCGGGCAAGTAAAACTATCAGGCGGGCCAGTAGAACTTAGTCAGACTTGCCTGGTTTGGCAAGCAACTACTCTGAATTATCTGTATTTTCTCTTGTGTGTCTCAGAGGATGCATTTGCAGCCTCTGGCCCAATCCCAAACCACTCCCACTTCACTACGAGTGTCCCTCCAAACGGAGTATCCACTCACAGCTTTGGAGGGCACTCCTGATTAAGGGGGAGGGCACAAGTGATATTGAACGAGTGTGACGCCCTCGCTATCTTACCAGAAACAGGAAGGAACCATTACCATGAAGATGGACAGATGCGTTGCCTGTGCTGCAGCTGTCAGGCTGTTGAACAGGTTAAGCAGTGTTCTTGTTAGCAAAGTGGCATAGCGACCCGCGACGCTAAAATTTCCCTTATTTTCAGTACAGTGTAGCGGCATTTTGACTGTAATTGTTTGTCCAGATCAAATGTGAAAAATGTTTCACACGTGCACAGGCTGGACTCTAAGCAAATTGGCCCCAAAGGCAGAGAGTGGCTAAAAACTCGCTCGTTGTGTGTTTTCTTGTCTGAACATCTCCCTGAAATGAGTTTTTGGAGCTTGGGATGTCTGACTGCATCTGATTTTTGTAAAACTTCAGGTCACAGATAAAACTGTCTGAAGTGGTCCTACGTCATGGTTTAGGATCTCTTGGAACCACAGTGGAGGTGGTACCAAAAAAGTAGTACCAGATTCCAGGTCGTTTTTCATAATGGAAACAGAAAAAAGCCGAGTCGAGTCGGTACCATGTAGTGTAAAGAATAAGAATACAGCATAAGAATACATTCACCCATACATACTTGTACTACAGTACCATGTACTTGTAAATATAATGCCAAATAAAAAATCTGAAGGGAGAAATGTTGTGTAATGTCATCTACGGTTATTAGACAATGGATTTTAGTAAGATGTAAGTCGTGACAATAGTTTGCACAACACCATGAGAAAAATAAGAATGTCTTGCGCAGGGCAAGTAGGAATTTAGATGGGGCAAGTAGATTCGAAAACTACTTGCTTGGCAGGGCAAGTGGGAAAAAACCCTTAATGTCGGACCCTGGTCTCTAATAAATGCACAAATACATTCCAGCAAACTGGGTTGTACATTATTGCCTGCCACTTCCAGGGCCGAAGTGCTTCTACCTAATCAAGATGAACACAGCAAAAGGTGAGCGTGGTGAGAAAAACTGCTGCTCTATATCCAGTCTTCATACAGCTACCACTTTTTTTCAAATGCTGAAAAACAAATGGCTCGAGTCGTATAATACCTGCTACACTGCACTGGTCACAGTTCAGTTTTCGGCCTCTTGTTGTTTTCAGTGTATCATGGTTTCTGTAGGCGAGACTTCACAGTTCACACTTGCACCTGTGCTGTCCTGGTCATGATGACATTAATGTAAAATGTGTCAAATAAGTTATGTAATGTTTCCAAATGACACACAAACACATTCTGATTTATTACGGTGGTTTTAAATAACAGCCTACCAACCATAAGGCCCAGTTTGACCACACATTGGGATATGTCTGTTCTGGGATAAGGGCAAGTGTCTTGGCTCTAAAATGAAACCAATGAAGCAATGTCTTCAAGTTGTAATACTACTGACAGTCTCTAGGGCAGGGGTGTCAAACCCATTGTAGTTCAGGGGCCACGTTCAGCCAAATTTGATCAGAAGTGGGCCACACCAGTAAACTCCAACATTTTCTCAATATTTTAGAGTGAAAAACGTAAAAGTTGCATTATGAAAATGTTTACATCTACAAACTATGCTTTAAAACATTGTGAATAATACCTGCAGTGCGCTCAGGTGGAAAAAAGTGGTCCGTTGGAAATGTAAACATTGCAATTTTGAGGGGTTGGAGGGCGAAGGATGATGTGTAACCATTAGTGACGAACTCTAGGTGGAAAATAGAGGCTGTGGTTTATAAGCACTTTACCAAAACAGGTTTCATTTTGAATTTACTACCTTATGTGTCACTTTAATATCTTAGTTTAATTTAGTATTTCATAAACTCATCACAAGAGCCGGACTGGGCCCTTTGGCGGGCTGGATTTGGCCTCCGCGCCGGATGTTTGACACCCCTGCTCTTGGGGTTGGCCTCAAAAATTCCCTTGCTTCCATAGACTGACATGTGACTGGTCTCTCAAAAATAATATTAGTTATTTTTTTATTTATTTGGAACCTCCAATAAGTGATCCTGGGTTTACAAATTTCTGAATTATTGATCTGTGGTAAAGTAGATGCTGCGTTGTCTGCCGTGTCTGGCTTTGACAGGTCTGTTGACCCTAACCCTGACAGCTTGGCTTTCTGAATTTTGGTTTTGGTTTTTTGACAGACAGCTCCACTGTAGTTTGTGGTTGATAGACTCCATTAACAAGACTGTCAAAAGGGAGTGCCTGATGAGCTTTACCATTCTATGCTTTCTGAACATGTGTTTAGACTGAACTCTCCAGTGACTCCTCAAAGACACCTCTGACTCCTGGTGTTACCACAGATTCACGCATTTTATCCAGATTTGATCACTTATGGTGACAAAACCAAAGCTACAAACTGATAGGTCACAGTTCCTCCATCAACTAATTCTATTCCATTTGTAACCTCATTTTTGTGTCCACTTTGGTCATACATTTCACTAGAATAGTGTTAAATATGACTTGGAACCATTTTGTAACCTTTCTCTATTAACACCTCCTATGCTGTTCATAGTGAGAAACAGATGTAAAAACCCACGTTTATGAGAGAGAAGAAACCTGTGAGACCTTTACTGGAGAAAGACACATTTATAGAAGTTTGTGGTGATGGGGCTGATTCATATTAAGCTTCTAAAATGGGTATTGGGTAAAATTAATAGTTAAGAAGATTAAAAAATAAAAAAAAATCCAAAGAAACATAGAATAAAAAAAAAAAAAATGCTCCCTCCTAGATGTATAGGTTTGATGTTATGGTCTACTGTACATGTATTGAATAATTTCTTATATGATGTTCATTTCAATGGCTCTGTGAAAGACATGAATCATGATTTTTAAGTGCCACAATAATGGATCCAAAACTGCAAACGTATTGGCAATAAGGTTTTTAAATCTAAACTATGGATATTTGATTTGACTTTGAAAATGTTCTGTTTCATAATAACGTTAAATCACATCTGAAGTCCATCAGTAAAAGGTAAATATATCTGATACTGCTCTAGGTTTTTCTAGGGATTTTTCTGTTGAACTCTTGATGTGTTAATACATTATCAAATTATGAGTAAAATGAATGCTACCCAAATGAACCAAGCTTCACAGAGAGACGAAATGAACTCTTAGGCTCCTGAACCCCTCCACCCACGATGCGAACAAGAGAACTGTAAAAAGGAAAAATATGTAATTTGGATCAGTAATAGTTTATTTAACAAAGAATGTTTTTGTTTCTGTGTTGAAGGTTTTTACCTAACACAAAGCTGCGTACCTCAAGAGAGAGCACAGAAACCAACAGCATGTGTTTGCCTTGATAAAGAAAAAAGTCTTTTTTAGTAGTGTGGCAGGGGAGAGTCTTTTCAGACATTTTTATGTTTTATGTTGCTGAAAGAATAGCTTGATATCTGACTGAGGAGAATATGGACTCTGAAGTACAATTTTTTCCACGAGTCCAAAACAAAAGAGAGTTTGTTTTATTTCAATGTGTGCCTATCATCATTAAAATGAAGTCCAGTGTATTATATCACCTACAGTCTCACCTTTTTGTTAGGTTATGTAAAATATGCCTGATTTTGCCTATTTAACAAACTCAATGAACTAAAAAGTGAGTCAAATAAAGCCATTCAGCACCGCCCTGCATTAGAAAGCACTCATTATCAATGCTGTTTGATACTGGAGACCTTCTGTTTGCTTGTGTTTTGCTTGAATACAGTGTTGGAAATTATTCTGTAGGATCCGTCATCACCCATGAACAGACCTCGTGAGGAAGGAACTTAGACTGAGGTGTAAAGTCTTAGTCGTGGCTTTATTTAATTGCGAAGGAAAACTTGACACATTTATTTATGTTTTGGCTGATATGGCCGTATTTTTTCTTTCTCTAGAGTTTTCATCAGTCTATATTGATAATTAACACAGTGAGTGTTAAAGTTCCCTCCCCATTTGATGGCTTGTTTTTGGCCTTTAGCAAAAGTTGAATAAATGATATGCTTATTTGTTTATTTAACAGTTCGCAAACAGTGGAACATTTCAGAAACCCTAAGATACAATGTTCCAAACAAATAGATAGAAAAAAAGTAAGGAAAGCAAATCATTGAAATGTTTTGTGTTTTATCTGACCATTGAAACAAAGTAAACCCAAAAGACTGAAGAAAAATGTCTATTTAGAAAAAAAATATTGTGATTTAAATATGTGACATTTAATGCAAGTGAAATTTTGCTTAGCATTCGGTTTGAAGGCAGTAGAAACCTTTCAGTTTTCAGTGAAAAATGACCCTGAACTGTACCAAAAAAGTAAATATCATAATTCGTTTTGTAAATGTTGACATTTAAGTAGAATATAGCTGCAGTTTTTGCAAATATATCATGTTATTTTGTTCATAAGGATATGTTAATAATTGTTAACCTCCAGGAGAGAAGTGTGTCTCAACTACTCTTTATCAGTGACAAGGAAAGAATGTCATAAGACTGAACTCATCACGAGTCATATTCTCAGCGGTAGTGTCCTGTACTGCAGCCCTATTCCTCTCATTCCACCTTAAAACAAATCCCAAAGGGAGTAAAGTAGGGCAGGGGACTAAAAACAGAAATGATGTCATTTGTGTGATCTCCATAGCGCTGTCAGAGTAAAGACATGACAGCAAAACACAGACGATCTAATTTTCCACACTGTTACTGTTAGTGCTTCGACTATGATGCACTATGATAAACATATTAACATTAAACCCCGTCTGTCTGCACCATTGATTTACTCTTTAGTGGAGCAATGGTCAGGTGCAACGTTTGCTTTCTTTCTTCTTTTTTTTTTCATCTTTTAAGCCTGGGTCATGCCCCGTCAGTTAGTGAACATCGCAGGGGTTTTGCTGTGTTTTCAGTTTTTTTCAGAAGACTTCGATGCCATCTATGACTGGAGGATTAAAAATTATTAGGTAGAGGTACATTTTTTTTCAATTGCTTTTTTTTTAATGATTCCCATATTTTTTTTGTGTGTGGTTGTCC
>JAPSES010007122.1:0-14404 GCA_029822895.1 Maxillicosta whitleyi
TGCTGTATCTCTTTCATAATTCATAGTTTATTTATTGTTTGTTCAGTATTAATTCTCATCCTTGTAAATACAAACTGTTCATATCCTGATGGGAAATCTAATTCTCAGTTTGTGCTTTAATCTGAACCTGGCTTTTCTGCCTCCGTCCACAATAATGTATATTATATAGACTAAATGTGTCTAAAATTAACATTTATTTGTAACATAGTATAAGAAACTATTACATAATCAAAAACAGATTAATTTTAGTAGAAAAAAAAACATCTGTTTTGAATGTCTGGGGTGGCCAGAAATGTGATGTTAAAATATGCTCATGAGCCAAAAAAGGTTTCAAACCTCTGCACTATATATATCCATACTGTACTTATGGTTCCAGTGCAGGTGAACTTGTTGCTGTGTGTTTCCATGTGTTCTTGTGAACTCTGTCTCTCTCTCTCTCTCTCTCTCTCCCCCCCCTTCTCAGTGTGTTGGCCAACAGTATGGATGGTTGTCATGGTTTCCACTCTCCTCCTTTAACAATGGCCGCTCTTTCCTTCTGTGATCGCTGCCAATCTCCTCCTCCCCCTCCTTCTTCATATATGTATCATATGTTGAATCTTCCTGAAGCATCTTGACTCTAGACTGAGGTCAACGTGGACTGTTTTCACAGTGATATCAGATTTTAGAAACACATGGCTTTGTATTTGACAGTAATCCAAACTGCTCCATGTTTGGCCACATTTCTATGACATATGGTCTTAAGGTAAAGAAACAACAGAATATAAAGCTCTGTGATTGGTGGTCTGTTGCTGAAATGCACCTTGGGAGTTGTAGTTTACTTGTCTCTTTATGTTTTTATGTCCATATTCCTTTACCATGTGTGCAACTTTTACCTTTTTTTTTTTTTTTTTAAATAATTGTTCATCTTTTGGCAGGTTTTATATATGTCAGTGTCATTTATTTTGAAAGATGTTAACGAAATAACTCCTCCTACTTCAAAAGTGGTATTTACACAATGCCCTCCTTTGCAGACGGTGACATCATTTTTAAAACATGTGTCTGCAACCTGCATGTGTGTGTGTTTATGGGTGTCTGTGTCGTGTTCTAATGAATGTGTCATTTTATTGACGTGAAGCATCCTAAAGACTGAGGTCCCGCCGGAGGACCGCTATGTGTGTTTCCCTAGGTGTGTGTTTCAGGGTATGCGTTTGTGTTGGCGGTGGAGGCAGCGGTGGCTGCAGGGGAGGGTGTAGCAGGGACAGCCCCAGCACAGATGGCTGCCTTTAGGTGTTTGAAATATAGCTTCATTATCAGCAGGTTGCAGGTGGTATCACACCCACCACTCTCACTCTATACGTGTGTGTGTGTGTGTGTGCATTAGCATTTGATAGTATTATGAGGATATGCAATGAGTATATTTGGATGTTTTTTTTTCTTCAATGGGTGTTTCACTGTGTTTTATTGGACTGGCAGGTTTCTTCATTATGCTGCATTAATGTAAAAATATGCACTTCATTTGCATATAGAGGGCTACATTTTATACAAACACCATGTATGTGTACTGTAAGTCAGTCCAGTAAAACAACACTGTACTGCAAATAACAAGCTGAGAAATAATGGGAAAATCAGGCCATGTTTACGAATCTGCTCACAGAGAAAGATTGTTGTGAAAAATGAAAAAACAAACAAACAAAAAACACTCAAACAAATAAAATACTAATCAATTATTAAAATAGTTTCATGATTATTTTTTTCTGTTTCTATTTTTTTTGTATTTGTTATTGTAATTTTGTGTGTTATGCCTTCATACTGCCAACAAATCTTTAATATACCAGTACAATTACCAATGGCTTTGATAATAGTTCAAGTTATGGCACATTTTTAGGTTTACTCTTTAACTCCTTGTCCTTCTTATACTCCGAAGCATAAGGATACTGACCTATTTACCACAATTCAAGTGTTTCTGGCATTAAAAAAAAAAAAAAAAATCAAAGACACTTTACACTATAAACTATTTTTTATCAGTCTATTTACTACTGTGTGCAATTGTCCATCAATATTATAAGCTGCGTGTGAATGTGTATGCTCAGTCCAGTCTGATTCCACTGTGATTTTTAGCCCCGTGCCAGGCTAACGTATGTATTTTATAGACTGTTGCAACATGTTGCAGTGTTTTGCTGCCACTGAGGTAGTAAAGTAATGGCAACTGAAAAGAAAATGAAACATGCAGATTTGAAATCCCGATTTCCAAGTGCTTTGTGTGCACATAAATGACACAAAACATAACATTAGAAGTTGTGCTGTTGAATGTAATGTATCTTTGTTCTTTCAGATTTTTGTATTTCTTTAGTGCGCCTGCTGTAAACATTCAGCCTCAGGGTACTTCATTTGTACCCAGAAGCAGAATTAGTGTGCAGTTAAAAGCTTCCCTCCTGAAACACATTACAAACAACAGAAATGCAGACAGTAGACAGTGATGACAGAGTAATATGCACAATTAAACTACAATTAAAAGCATTTAAGGTAGAGTAAGTAAATGAATATTCATCATCTGTGCAATATCACTATGGCTCGTTCATCCAAGACATTTGAGAGGGGGAGGGGTCTGCGGGTAGACAAAAGACTATGCTTTGGGGATTTTGCAGACAAGAGGGGTTAGCTAAAATTACGACAAGTGTCAATGCCCCCCTTCGACTTTCCCTCTCTATACAGTACATCCTTTTTGGCTCTCACCTCCCCAGCTGAGGGCTCAGTTACCGTGGCAACTGCAGGAATGCTCTCCCCTCTGGTTGGAGGTGTGTTCGCTCTGCATCACTGTGGCCCTTCTGCTTAGCCCAAAGGTGGTGATGAAGGAGGGGGTGATGGCTTCCCCCGAACCATTAAACAATGAGTGAGAGACTCCCCCATCACCGAGAGACTGCAGCGCTCCCATCACCACCCCCACGCCGCCACCCGCCACTCCACATGTGAGGCTGTGGGGTGAAGTCTGACTCCCTGCTGTTGTGTGAATGAGTCTTCACCAGCAGGCAGTGTGATTTCCATCATCTGAGCCTGACTAACACTGTTTGGTCTGACACATTATCCTCAGCACCTTTTTATGGGACACATTAACCCCCCCAATTGTATGGTGCAGGTGGAGGTGTGTTTTCAGTGTCCAAACCATAAACTGTATAGTGCACATAGCCACTGCTTGCTGTTGCTAGGTTTGGCATTTTGTCTGTCACCCTCTTGGCTTTCTGGAGCTACAAGTGACCACATTTGGACAAGAAGGTGGAGCTGTGGAAGAGTGATATGTGAAGCCAACACTACAGCTAATTTGGCTGCTGAAAGCACAGAGAAACCACAATGCTAACTAATGCTGTGTTTCCGCTACATGGAACCAGTACTGGTTCGACTTGACTCAACTTGGCTTTTTTGTGTATTTCCATTACGTAAAAGAAACTGGAATCTGGTACCTGACATTTCTGTTCTTGGTGGCCGATGAAAAGATTCAGTGTGAGCTTGATGGGGTAACACGCAACGAGTGAGTTTATCTGCAAGTCTCTGAGCAGACGTTACTGAAGCAATATGCAGCTATGATATGCAGGTACTCTAAAGTCTGTACTATTCTGTAATGGAAATGATCTCCAGAAATAGCAGCTGGTATCCGAGACATGTCCAGTTGAGCCTGTATCATGTAGTGGAAACACAAGCATAGTAACATAACTACCAAATTAACACATAGCCTATATCCTTTACTTACACACTATCAGGCTTTTTTGGATATAAAACCATATCAAACTAATGCTAAAGCTACTGCTGAAAAGATACTACACTACTAAGCAACCAAGGAAATTCAGGTAAATGTTAACACATGAATAATAACACAGTTGGGTTTGATTTGGTTATTGTCAGTGTTTGATCATAACAGACTCATTAAGAGGCTATCTTACTAACTACAACACCAAAGCAATGCTAACAACAGCTAATTTTGCTAAGTTATACATTCTTGGCATTTGATAAGGCAAAAAAAAGAAAAAAAAGCTGTCCAGGAAAAAAATACATTTTATTCAATCAACACAAACTCAACAGGCAATCAAGTGTTAGACACACCAAAACCCTCTTTTAGACCAAAAATCGTAATGTTAATGGAGCGAAAATGTACAAGTGGACCATTTAAGCTTATTAGAGAGTCTAAATAAAGTGAATGCGACCACAATGTCTCCAGGAAACAAATGTATTGACTTTTTAGAATGGAAGTGTGGTTAGTTTAGAACACTTTGAGATACTTAAAGCCCTTTGTCTAAACTCGCCATCTGAAGTACAAAAAGAGTTGATAATGTAGACAAAAAGACAGAGGAAACAGTTTGCGGATCAGATAATAAGATCTTTGATTGCAGACAAAAGAACAAAGTGTGTTTGTGGTGTTGATGGAGCACACACTGTTTGCTGTCAGTATGCAGGCTGTTGCTGAAATAAATAGATACATGAGATAAAGTTGTGGAATATTTTAGTGACTAAAAAATGTGAAACCTGTCAAATACTTATACCTGAATCACCTGACTGACTTACACGTCTGTGTATATACCGTATGGCTGCTCTGAACCAAAGACGTGCAACCATGAGGCTGAAATGTATTTTTGCTGATGTCCTTCTAATTGTTTCAGATGTTCAGCTGATTATCACATGTTCATGAAACCAGGGTCACATCTGATTACATTATTTCTCTACAATAGCAATTGCTTTAATGTTCTTTCATTCATAAAATTGAAGCTCTACATTCAGAGGTCTGTAGAGTCATTTTACATTACATTACATTACATTTAGCAGATGCTTTTATCCAAAGCGACTTACAATAGAGGACATAAAACATAGCATATAGCACTTGCACATACAAGGTGTACAGGAATACATCAATGCCTTAACCCCATTGTGTTGTTACATTACAGAAGTGGCACATCACCTACACCATTACCCAGAAATCTATGCATATTGCCGCCGACTCAGAAGTGTAAGATTGACTTTAGTTGCCTATTATCTCTATGTGCCTCTGTTATCTTTATCATTGAAATTGCTGCAAAGTCGTCTGCAGGTTTGAGCTGCTGCTGTCTGCATGAATCCTATGTTTTCTCAGAGGAGTGTGTACCTCTGCTTTAATCCCATTTCCTGTCACTCTGACAGCCTGTGGGTCGTCTCCTTCAGTAGAGAGCAGTTTAATGTCTCAGTCAATAGCTGCTAATCAAACAGAGCTGTTATGGCTGCAGATAACACCCCCCTCCCCTTGCAAAAACTTCATCACTCTGAGCATAAATCCCTCCAAAACTCCAAAAGTCATCTGCACTTTTCTGCTGACTCAGCAGGAGCGTAGCAGGAGAATTAGCATGTAAAGAGCACTTCAGTTCCTCTGATCCTCCAGCCGAGCTCTGACCTCAGCTCATTCCAAAGCCAAATGGACTTTCTGCTATCTGACTGAGATACATAAACTGCCTTAAGCTCCTGGCCAGTGCATAATGGGATGAAAAAGCACTTCACAGCGAACAGGACAGGGTCACGGAAGGAAGGTCCAATAAAACACATAACAACGTGTTCACTAAAATTACCCAAGTGCACCAGGGCTGGAAGAACATGAGGTAGGTACCACAGCAAGACACGTAATCATGTGACATAATCAGATTGAAGAGGAGTGGAGTGGAGCTCCATCCCCCAAAGTATCCAGTGTAATGAAATAAAAGACAACACACAAATCAGAAAAGTCACATTTCAGGACATCATCCCATTAATTTTACAGCCATTATATTACTTTGGCACTTTAACAAACTGTCTTAGATTCAGAGGTGTGGAGCTATTAGTTTTAGTGGTTTGTTCTAAAGGCTATGTCACCACTATTCCTACAGTTTACATACATTAGTAAACTCCAAATGAACCCAAGACTACATTTTAGACAGACTGCATGAGCAGTATCATCCTTGTGAGAATATTACGCTTTAGTAAGCCAGTAGCACCCACAGTATTTTTCATTGCTCATTAGTGATCATCTGCCAAACACTGATTGCTGTTGGCTTTTAAAACATATAAAAACATTATAAAGGGCTGGATCAGTTCTAGTTTAGGGCACAAATCAGGCAAAACAAAGTAGAATCCCAAGGCTATTTGCACAACAAAGACATGTAAGTGTCAAAAGCACTACTATGGCAGTCTGTAATAATGCTAATTTGTTGCCTGATTCAGCAGTAAACTGCTCATAAATGCTTCTTTGGCCACATTTGTGATTCTTGGGTTATGCTGCACGATTCCAAACAAACTGTCATGCCACAATTATTGCTGCCCAGTACATGCCTTAACTGAGAGTCTGGGTAAGGAACAAGCTGCCAGTTTTAAAATACACACATTATTTTGCACAGTGAGTTGACAGATCACAGGGAGGACAAACTGTGTGAGTGTCTATGTATTGCAGTGTTTCCATCTCTGCCTCTAACCTGCAGTGTGTGTCTAGTTAGGCTGCAGTGCTGCATTACAGCAGAGAGCAGCTGCAGCTCCTCTGCAGTAAATACAAACTGCAGTGCATTGAGTACAGTGTTTCTGTATGACAGTGTGAGTATGTTCACTACAGTGTGTGACTGGGTATTTGTACAACTGAATTACCCGAAGAAGCCTGGGTGTGTATAAGTGGTGATGTTTATATTAAACCATTCCAGCTCCTTCCTATTGGTGTAAATAGTTCATATAATAAATTCACATATGAACACCTCTGTAATCTTTATATTATTATTATTATTCTTTTCCAAGGGTGGTTTGTGCCTTTATCTCTGAGGGTCTTTCCCAGATATGCACCCCTCAGCCTGACTGCAGTTGAATGTGTGGACTAAGCACCCACGTCACTTCTATGTAGCAGCCAAGACTGAATCTTACAAGACAGACAAGCTTATGGGATCAGATGATACTATAAAGCGATGGATCATCAAGATTTTCACAATCCTGTATTGCGGTGAACTGTACAGATCATTTCATCTAATGTTGTCCTTCTCCTGTTTCCAAACATCATAACTCAGTAATGTTTTCATGTTCTCCATCAGATGGTAGCCTAATATACAATTCTACTGTTTTGACAAATGATGGCTCACATCTTATTGGCTTTGTTCAGGCTGTAGACAAATTGGACTGGTTCTTAGATCAGATCTTTAAGGCAGGTTGTTCACACTGTTGTGTACTGGTGATCAGATCTGAGTGGTGGGTTCTGTATATGTTGCTGTGGCAGGTTATTTCAGCTTCTGACTCTTATTCTACTCTTCTATTATGCTGTAGTTGTAGCAGAAGTACATTCTAGAACAGAACATGAAAGTATCTACATTCTAGAACAGAACATGTCCTCCTGTGTTCTAAGACTGTTCTACGACTTCAGTGAAGAAACACACTGACAGAGGTTCTTGTCAGTAGTGGATGTGATTCTACTGTTGGATCACTTCCTAAAAATACTTCGCCTCACCTGCTTCAGAGGACAATGGAGCGATGATGGTAAACAAAGGTAGAGAAATGACAAATGACAGAGTTCACGGTGGGAGCCTTTAACCCCCGCTTTCAGGCATCAGGCCCCCCAGACTGTGATATATTTTGAAGGCGCTGACAGACGATGCAATGCCGCCATTTATTTTTAAGTGCTGCTGGTTGTCTGTACGGGTGCAGAGTTAGAGGTCTGGTACGACACAGTAAGAGCCTGTGTCTACACTAATACAGTTTTGGTTTTTTGTTGTTTTTTTTTTTACCCCTAGTGTCTATAGTACTCAACTGAGACTTTTAGAAATGCTCCTGACCCTTGTGGGTTTGTGTTGTGATGTGGACGAACAGAAACTGTCTATAAGAAATGATGAAGCAGGCACATGCATCTGCTGCTCTCTGGTTTGTCAGGCCAGTGTCATGTGATCCTTTTAGGAAGAAAACAACAAACATTAGCTTTGAATCCTAACAGCTGTTTATTCCACATTACAGACATTTCTGTCCTATTAGTTTCCGCTAGCAGCTTTTAGGTCGATTAATTTGACTCGTATGTGTTACTTCTTCCTACATTTACAGTAGGAAAGCAGTTATTCCAGCAGTTTGTGATCAGTGGATATGTGTTTTTCTGTTGTGTTCATTCTGAAACTTAGCTTTAGAATGGGTGTAGACAGACTGTTTTTACATGATAATATATTGTGGATATCATATGGATGTAACATCAATGTAAATATAAAAACAAAACATAACAAAAGGAGTGTGGGTGCTGCTAGACGATGGGGGTCGAGCTCCAAAACCAGGACCTCTGTTGGACTTAATCTGTATCTAATCCACTATCAGGAGTTCACAGGGTTTAACCAACTGAAAATACAGTCTCTATGTGTTTTATTACATGAGAAAAAAATGAATAAAATCAGTTTTCCCTTCGTCTGTCAGACAGTGAACCCATCACACAACCTCACACGGAGCTGCAGCGGCTGGCCTGTGTGTTTCTGTTGGTTTAGGAATATCGTATGGAAGCTGTGGGGGGTGGGGGTAGAGGGGCCAGGTCACAACCCTCATTACACCACCTGCCAGATGGTGTAACACCACGCTCTCTCTCAATGTGTGTGTGTGTGTGTGTGTGTGGTGTTTCCTCAGGGAGTTTTTTATTCCTTTCACACTTGCTTTGATTAGTCAGTGAACGCATCATCGGGTCTGTTATTGGTCAGTGTGAAAGCTGATTTTCATTTACAGCGTTCATCTGGAGTCTAATGTTTTGATACAGATGTCGCCATGGTAACAGGTGTGTGACATCAGGGCTGTTACAGTTAATGAAAATCTTGGGTTTTTTTATTAGTTAATGGGAAACCAGACTTATTCAGCTGGTTTTATGAATAAAATATTGATCATCTGCGTCTGTATTCCTTCTGTTGAATAAATAAATGCATTCATGTAGAGAAAATTAATCATCATATTGAAAAGACATATTATAAAGTGGATAGGATTTTATTTTTTAATTTGTATTTGGAGCATTGGGGATACACAAGGGGGAAAAGTCATAATGCTGCTCGAATTAAGTCATTATATCATGGGAAAAAACTAATAAACATATAAGAATACATTTATTATATTATCTCTTAAATTGTGTAGCATAAACATGTTAAAACAGTAAACCTGCAATAAAACGTGTATTTATCAAACAGATCCACAGTGCTGTGTTTGGTTTAACTGGGAGTTTTGAAAAATCATTATGTGAAGCCTTTTCTTCATACAAAAAACAAAACAAAAACTGACTTTCAAATATATTAACGACAATTTTAAAAAAAATATTTTGGATTTTTGACTCTTAAAAATTACAACTGTGTTCTGAAAAAAATATATATTTACGTTACTTTTTCCCTTGTTATTTATATTCTTTCAAATATGAACAATGATAAATAAAGGCTCAGCCAAGTTTTATAGTAAATTCTCTGCAATTTCTGGTCATAGAAATTGGAAACACTGAGCTTTCCTGAAAGACATTTCAGTGTTAATCTTTGAACTGTGTTTTTTTTTTTTTACTTTGTTCTTGACATTTTAAGTTACTTTTCAAAAGACAGATTGGAAAAAAAATCTTCATTAGTATGGCCCTAATGCTCAACGTATATTATACATAGAGTTTTTTTCCAACTTTCTTGACAAATCTAATGATTAATTCTTTCTGTAAAACAAAAAAAAAAAAAGGAGTGATAAGAGTTTGTGTGAAATGAATGAATGTGTGATTAAATGATTGTGGCTCCTGGTGCTCTGATGTGTGCAGACTCTAGAAAACACCATGAACAGTATCAGCAGCGGATGAACATGTTCCTGTGTTACAGTGTGTTCTGGGACCAGTACCTACAGTAAACTGGGGGTAGAGTCACACACACACAAACACACACTGAAGCAGACAAAGACGATGCTGACGGCAAAACTGGAGCAAGAGAGATTGAAAGAGAGAGTGATGGGGGAGGGGTGGGTATGATGGGGGAGGCCGAGTGAATAAAAGCCAGAAGGGGGAGGGGATAAGAGAATGGTGGTGGAGGAGGAGGAGGACGAGTGGTGGTGGAGGGAAAGGAGAGAGGAGTGGAAAAGACAAAAATAAAGATGGAGATGTGAACAAAACCAAAAAGCTTCAGACAGCCACTTCCTGTCGAGCTCAGCCGAGGTGTTGGCTGCCATCCAGGACGATGATGTCATCATTTGTAATTGGTTGTAATTATTCAACACTGTGCTATAGGCACCGTGGCACGACCAATCAGTTGGCTGCTCATGACGGTGACTGTGAGTGGTACATACGGCAAGTTTTAACCGTCTGGTGTGAATATGGAGGTACCAGAGCACATCCTCACATTCACAGAAAGAATGAAAACTCAGCTGATGTAGAAGTGTCAGGACCCAAAACATACCTGGAACCCGATTTATTGTAGTTATGTACAAAACTATGGCTACATCCTTGCGTTACAATGTCTAAATAAAATATAGATTTCAATATAAGAATGTAATGAGATCATAAACTGTGAAACAGAGGGATCACCTTATTAAATCAATACATGTTTTCAAAGAGCTTCTACTCAATAGGTCCTTTTTTGGTCTGTGAATGGTTCTGTTCAGGAGGCTTTTGGACTTTTGACAAACTCATTTCTACAGGTTTTGAGTGGAAGGACTTTAAGGATGAGTCATTAGTGGAGGGTGGAGCACCAAACAGATCATAATATGGAAAAACATGTTACAGCTGATCAGTCTTTGAGTATTGGGTCTTTTTTTTTTTAGTTTGCATGTTATTTGCATTTTGCATTTATGTGAGCACCAATCTGTATACTCTTTTGGTGGTACTTTTGATCTTTTCCTTAAATTTGTTAAATCACCAAAGGCCACAGAGCACACTTTCTCAGACTGTTTTCCTGCTGTCGTCATGTCCATCATGTCCTTCCACCTATAAGAATAAGACACAGTTTGGTTCATATAAATCTAAGGAAAGTGAAATATTTTTGGTTCCAATGAGGGAACCAATATTTTCCAGGTTCTGAATAATTGTATTATTGGTCAAAAACACTGTTTCTATCTTGGTCCAAAAACCTTCTGTATCCCAGAAACTAACAGGAATTGTTTCCAACTGCTGGTGATACCAGATACACAGTGGATACAATGCAGGAGGCAGACACATACATGTAACCTATTATGTTTCTGGTCCAACCCTGGCTCCTCTCTCACCTCCACCCAGCTGACAAACTGCCTGAAGTGGTTGTTAATGTGTTATTGTCACTTTCACAAAGTGAGGCAAACATCAGGAGGGTGTGGAGAGGATACTGATGCCTTAGTAGTCCTGAACTGCAACGTGGACACTCAGCTCCCACTGGTTCTCTGCTTGGTAATTATTTCTTGTCCTCTGATCATCTCCAGTGTTGTCCATCTGTTTGCAGCCTCAGTGTTTCTGCCAGCTGTCACTGAAGCTCTGCTGATGCTCATTAGGACGGGTCTCTTCTGTCCCACAACAACACAAACTGACTGTTTGTGCAGGAGTTTATTTGTACAAATAAATACTGTATAAGGAGAACAATCATTGCTGTTCAGTGGTGTGTTATTACAGTCTGGACTTGAAGATATGGGACACAATATTGATATTTACCATCATTTTAGAGTAGACTAAAATTCTTTTTTTTGTCAGTTGACAGGCGTAGACATGCACCACACACTGACAGTCACCTTCTGCTTTTAACTATCACCAGAATGTGCAGACACCACATACACACTGCAGAGAGTGTGAGAGCAGTGGGGCTTGCCATATCAAGCATCCGGGGAGCAAATGGGGAGTTAAGTGACTTGCTCAAGGGCACATCAGCCAGCAACTTTTTTTCCTGCCAGTCCAGGGAATCGAGCCAGCCATCTAGGCCACAGATGCCCCAATATATAGTTAAATAAGGCTTTCATGTTGATGGAGTATCCCTATCATGCCTGAAGACTGAAGAAAGAATGCTTAATTTCCACAGTGTAGTTGAGTACACATGCTTTGCCATTCTGAACAATAGACTTTTCACAATTTACGAAGTGCAGTAACAGCAGAAAGCATCTGTAAATGAGTCCAATAAATTGTAAGGTTGTTTCAGCAGTGTTTTTACAGTGAAACCTCTTTGGAACTAAAGCCCTCTGGGATTCACTGGTCAAAACCTAACCTAAATCTATCCCTATAAAGTGAAAAGGCCCCACGTTTATCATTGTAAAACGTTATAACGATCCTGTTTTTAGATTCTTTGAACCCACATTTTCATTCCTTGTGCTTTATTTGTCCTCTAATAAGTAAGTAAGTAAGTAAGTAAATTTTATTTATAGAGCACATTTCAAAACAGTTTTCACTGACCAAAGTGCTGTACAAAGTATATGGCTAAAAAGTAGAATAAAAGACAAAAATAAAACAAGCAGATATAAAAGGCAAGGACAGAACAGTACGGAAGACAGATACACATATACAGTTGACAAATTAGACAGGCTAACCATAATAACGAACAACAAAAGCTCAAACTTTGACTTTGCTGAGTGTCAGGAGGATTTAATTTGATTTGAATGATCACTTTGTTCCATCATCCACAAGTTTGGAAAATCTTTGTTATGTATTTTGTGACTTTCATTCATTAAATCTTTAGACGTTGTGCCATCCTTCAGGTTGTTTTCATACATGCATGTGAGGTTTGAGCTCACAGGAAGACAAACTGCGCCAAAATAACCACAGTCTGCACAGCCCAACGCATTTGTTTAGGTTTTTCATAATGTTGCATATTTTTAGTCTCATAGCATAATTGTCCAACTCACTCTACTCACACTACACTATATGGACAAAAGTAC
The DNA here is from genome assembly GCA_029822895.1 of Maxillicosta whitleyi. Classification (NCBI taxonomy): domain Eukaryota; kingdom Metazoa; phylum Chordata; class Actinopteri; order Perciformes; family Neosebastidae; genus Maxillicosta; species Maxillicosta whitleyi. The sequence goes on from JAPSES010007122.1 coordinate 12,787, forward strand.
TGGAACATGTTGAATACAGGCATTTCTTTTCTAAAGGGTCTGAGCCACAAAACAATAATGACAAATGTCACAATATAGATTTATACTGTGATAAATATCATTACACAAAAAACACAACAAAAAAAACAATACTTATCTATTGTATTATTTTACTCAAATACGAGATATGCAATATCTTTTATTATTATTACTATTTTTATTGTTTTTTGTTTGTTTTTTTTAACAATGTGTGTAATAATATTTATCCTTTCCTTTTATTTCAATAATGTGTGCAGTAACTGTTTTATTATTAATTCTTCTATTACTTTTTAAGGAACCATCAACCTGTCAAAGGGACTAAAGATGGAAATTAGCCTAATGGCTACAATCTTTGTATATTTTGCATTTTTATTTAAATGCTATTTAATATATGCTGTCCCTTCATCAAATAAATAAGCTTGAAAATAATAAATAAGCTTGTTTCTTTATCCATGACTGATTTTAAATGTTTTACCTCAATTTCTAAAATATTTATAATTTTCCATCACAATTAACCTACTTTCTTCACATGTCAATTAAGAAAAATCTACCATTAAAATTTAAATATGGACAAAAATATTGGGACACATCATGGCTACAGCTGCAAGACGTCCTGTTCATACTGGTTTAAGATATAAACATCAATATGATATTTATTATAATGTAAAATCTAATTATCATCCTAGAGCCCCTTTTACAAAAGAAACCCCTGAATTCAAAGTTTCCCGACTTTTGTCCATATAGTGTATGATTTTATTTGATTATGAGGCTGACGTCATGTTTCTTTAATGTGATCCAACTCATATTTTTGGTTTTTTGGACCAGTGCACACACCTCATTAAAGTCTCCCACTCTGGGAATATGGTTCTTCCTGCTTATTCCCAGCACATTTCCTGAGTTGGAGATGACCACAGCTGTGTTCCAAATCGTACTGTGAAGCTCCTCCCGCTCCAGAATTGGAGAAATTACAACCATGTTGTATTTTCTGGCCAGCTGAAGACAGAAGAACAGAAATATTAGGCCTCGAGTTCTACACAGAGGCGTGTTTTAGTCCACAGTGGAGCGCCGTCATCTCACCTCCTGGCAGAAGCGAGTGGTGGGTCCGTCCTCTGCCGACTCCGCAAACTGTGTCCATGGGTGTTTTTCTCGGGTGCAGAAGGCAAAGGGCATGGCTACGGAGAGGAAACACACCAAACACAGCTGTGTGTCTGTAACTGAACCATCTGTGACCGACAGCTGACATAAATGATCGGACACTCACTCCAGGTCTCCTGAAAGCAGACGATGTTTACGCCACACATCGCAGCGACCTCCACTATCTCACCAATACGGTTGTGCATGGCATTGATCTGTGGAGAAGGAAGAGAAGATTTCCTCTAGTTTGAGCGTTCTCAAATAGTAGGAAACATCATTTAACTATAAAATCACTCAGAGCACAAACCTCCGCCAGCAGCACAGTTCCCCCACATACTGTGACTGACCCCCCCAATATTACTGACACATTAGTTTTTTTTATCTATTTGATTAGATTCTTTTTCAGTAGACCTTCAGCTCCAGTTTGGTGCTAGTTGCAGGTCTGTATCTGCATTAGTTTCCTCAC
>JAPSES010007143.1:0-14402 GCA_029822895.1 Maxillicosta whitleyi
ATGTGTCCAACACATGTATAAATGTTCCACTGATAGAACCTGTCCAGTCCATGTGTTCTCATGTACAGACAGTGTTTGAAGTAGATCTGACACTAATATTTTTTAGGGTTAAACCCATTCTTCCATTTCTTCTCGAATTTCACATTTTGACGCCAGACTGCATCTGTGAAAGTACAACCAACAGTATTCAGGGTTGGATTCGTCTGGATCAGGGACTCACGTGGTCAAATGTCACTACGTTTATTGTGGAAGTATTTGACTTGTAGAACATGTTATGTTATACTATTATCTTTGTCCAAAACTATCTAACAAATGCAAAAACAAGTGCAATATTTGGATCTGAGATGTATCAAAGTAGAAGTTTATTGTATAAATTGTTCAGATGCAGTATAAGTAGACTTCTCCTAAAGCTCTACTGCATCCACTTTAATGGACTTTATTGTCTCAGGAGATACTTGTATTTCATGTAAGGGGTTTATGTGATTTTTAAAAAAAAAATTTTTTTATTGTGTCTTGATGTGAGGAATAGAATGAGGCTGTGACCTTTATATTTAGTTAAAAACCTTACTTCCAACCATATCCTGTGTAAATAATGTGCTATGTTTGGGTAATCTTTAGAGGTTGAAGGGTTCTGAAGAGCTTCCACTGTGGGGGAGGTCTGCACTCCACAAAAACAGTACTTTTCCTTGAATTTAATGGCTACTCAGTAAGAAATCGTATCTTCATTTTATTACTCTTAATAAACAGCCAAATCATTTCTGAGCTGAAGTGGCTTTAGAAAAAAAAAAAAGTAGTGTTTTGTTGCTTATAAAATGCACTCGCTGGTCTCCGTGGAAGGAGGCGGGTGGACGTACAAAAGCAAAGGAGTTTGGTTGAAGTGGCAGCGAGTCTGGTACAACACTATGAAAACTGCTACAAGGTCCCTCGTCTCAGGTTTTATGTTCTAGTGCCGCTCCATTTTACTGCTGCTGCTGAGGACAGGAGGACTGGAGGACAGGAGGACTGGAGGACAGGAGGACGTGGGCTTGCGTTTACTGGCTGTGTGTTGAGCTGAGGTTGTATTTGTACTTTACTGATGGCAGTGATTGGACAGAGCCCGGGGTGGGGGCGCTGGTGTCCTAGTCAGCAATGAAGTCCTCAGACACCTTAGACCCATGACCCTTGACCTCTGGTGGAAGGGATTGATGTGTAGTAACAGCTGACATGTGCGACATTATATGCACTGTTTCACAAAGGTCTTACTCTGAGGCTCCGCCCACACCACTCCAGTCCTGGTGTTTGTCTTTAGTGGACTCTAACAGTTTGTGGTCCACACTGGTATGGTTTCCATAATACACTCCTGATCAAAATCTTAAGACCAGTTAAAAATTGCAAGAATTTACGTTTTGCACTGTTGTATCTTAAGAAGGTTCTAAGTAGAGTTTCAAAATGCAAAAAGAAGAAATGAGAGCAAGAGACTAAATGTTTTGAGCAGGAAATTTATTGAAAAGAACAATTGAACTAAAATAGGCTCGGTTCTGTGACCATTGTTCTACCGCTCTCAGGTCCGTAGAACTCAAACTGAGTTCATATGGATTGTCTAACAGTTCTGTTTCTGGGTCAAAACACAGTACTTTCCCATCAGAGAGCAAACTTTAATTGATTGTTATTCCAACATTTATTTCAATATAAAGTAGCTCCTTGTGTTGGAGAATCCTTTATGGTCCAACTAAAGCAAAAATGAATTTAAAAGTAAAATTATGGGTCATTTAGCAACAACTAATTGTCCAATTGTCTCTAAAATGTCCTGTCAGATTTCCTTCATGTCAATGCCTTGATTTTACATGATATCATATTTGGACATTAGGGGGGTGTTGTTCTAAATGGTTGGGGGCATTTCTGTTGAAAAAAAAAACTGTTTTTTTTTTACATAATTAAGGAAATGGTTGGCCAGTCAAGCTCAAAGTTGGCTCATATTGATCATCCGACAAATATGTCATATCTTTTGTGACATTATGGGATGTCTTTGGTGTGAATGTGACGACCATCCCCCTTTAGCACAGACACAGGTCACCGCCAGGGTGACAATCTGATTGGGTTGGGGTGTTCCGTCAGTATTATCACTTGTCCAAAAGGGGGTGCTTCTGTTGAAAAATCTGATTTTTTGGACATTATTAATAAAGTAAGACAAACAAGCTCAGATTTGGTTCATATCCAAAATTGAGTTGTGTCGTTTATAGTTGGAGTTTTGTGTGAAAAATTGGTTCTCTGACCATTATTCTGCCACTATCGGGTCGATGATGCTCAAATTGAGTTGATGTTGACCGTCTAAAAAGGTTTGTGGATAGATTTATATATCACAGAGAATTGGGGGGATTTTGTGTATATACCCCTGCTGTCTGCCCCTGACAGTGTAAGGCTTGTTTTAAATGCCAGAAATGCAAAATGGAACACTTGACTTGTGTATACCATGTACAGAAATGTAGATAAATTCAGAGCAGAATAAAAAAAAAAACACTTAGATTTTACACCATAGATTTTCTATAATCAGTGCGTGGAGGAACTTTGGTTTCTGAGCTACTGAACCCAGTAGTTTATGGTTTGGTGTAGTAACAGCTGATGTGTGATGTTATAAGGTTCGTTAAAGGACTTATTTCACAGGACTTTCCTCCAACTGTTTGTTTTGCTGTTGTAGTATTTCTGTCAGAGATCTTAGGTGGAATATGAAGAAAAAGTCCTTTGAGAATCAGTGCATATTAAATTACACATGTCACCTGATTACTGTTTGGTCATCACTATGTTTTTGTAGCTACGAGTGACCATATTTGGACAAAAGGGGTGGGTCTGAGGTCATCTAATGCCGTTTTCAGACATTGTAAAATCATAAACTTGGTCAGTCACTGCTTAAAGTCATTTTTCAGTCCTGTCAATGGAAAATTTAAAGTACAGCTGGAGTTGGCCTGTCAGGAAAAGATAAATATACAGAAATAGAAACAGACAGAACTTCAGTGTAAGTCTCCAGATGAATGAAATGTTGAACAAAGCCACTCTATTCAATTTTGTTTATTTATTTATTTATTTTAGAGATGCTCAGTGTAAGTGTAAAGAACCTTGTCCTTGGCCTAAACCTTGTAATGGTTGGAACAGCCATTTCTGTGGCCAAATTTAAAACTCACCCAAGGTTGGGCTGCGAATACATGTGATGAAATGTAAAATTCAGAACTATATAAAGTACTATTTGTGGTAGACATTTATGATTCTACAAATTGCCTTGAATTCAATGGAAGTTTTCAAGAAAATCAATGATGCATTGCAAACTTATGTAAAGCTGTAAATCTGGGTCAGTTGGCATAGGATGACCCCCATCTAATTTTATTCAGTGTGGTGGGAGTGGTGTTGTTATAAGTGATAGCCATATCTCGTACCCATCTATGCAGTTGTAAAGAGACCTGTTCGACCCCCTGAGGACTTGTTTTCATGGGACTAAAAATAGACTGAACGGACGCCTGCCGCAACCAACAGAACAGACAATTACACACAACACACATGTGAAGGCATCACACGAATAAACATGTAGTAACACGTCCTGGTCGAACAGAACACTATTGGGATTGTAGATCAAGGAATGATTGAATGTTACCGTCTTAGCTGCCAGACGTGTTTCCTTTTCTGGTCCTTTTTCATTCGTTCCTACAAGGTTGACTGCTCTGAAGTGCTGATGATACTTCTTGTGTGTATTGATGTTACAGTACATGCACTAACGTTTTAATCATATCTTTGATATTCTGCATGTTCTTTAACAGTGTAATATAATAGTACAATACTCAGATACAGAGTCAGACCTGCGACTTCCTCATATTTTGTTTTTATATGGTGATAGTTCATGAATGAGCCAAAGATGATGACACTCATTCATGTCTTAAAATGCATCATTTTTGCTACATTTGCAGCTAGCGTAAACTCCATACCAGTGTTTTAGAATATGGGCTCTTGGAAAAACACTACTGGGTCTGTTTTAGTTTGGAAAATCACACTGAAAGAAGAGAGTTTGGGAAAAGATGATGCGTGTCACTGCCCAATTTGTACCAGAAACTCAGTTTATTCAACACGCATGCAAAACTGTCAATTCAAATGTGGGAAATGCATTTAAGATGTTCTAAGTTTAACAGCAGAACAGGAGATTTAATTGTTTGTACAGTTTTTAAACTAACTTATTTTGTGATTTCTGCTCAGTTGGATTGAACTTACCGGCTGCATTTAACACCTTTGCATGAAAACAAAGTGGGCACATGAAGTTCTAACATAAAGTAAACATCATGCAGCAGTAATGTCCAGTACCACACAGTGCAGTTTTATTAAGATAATTAAACTACATCGCTAACATTATCTGCTAGTACTATCATGGACAAACGCTTTGGCAGTAACACAAACTTTTTGCATGTGATTAAGTCTTTGAAACTTCCAGAATTCTTAGTTTTTCATTTCAGATGTTTTAAGAAATCTTAAAAATAACCCTTTTACATGAAACAAATTTCTGTCACTTCCAAAACTTTTGGCCACACCTCTACCTCACTAGCTAACATTGGTTGGTTGTAGCCCAGTAGCTTCACTGAAAATGCATTTGATTTAAAAAATGGAGAGTTTATCATGACTGAAACTTACTGAAGCCAAAGGTTTTCTATTAATTTTCCTTAAATTCCTTAAAAGATTGATATTAGTCTTGTACTTAAATGTACTTAAACATTGTATTCTCCATAAACTGTAAATGTTCCCTGTGTTCTCCATAAACTGTAAATGTTCTTCTTGGGTCTGAATTCTTCATCCAACTCCACAGGTCCATCTACAAGTTTAGACATATTTTCAGTTGTTGCTCCAACAAACAATTGTGTGGAACTGGAGAAATGTTGGTGTGAAGTCTGGACCTTATATGTTTAAATGTGGGGGCAGAGCTAGTTATAGACTAGTTATAGTTATAGACACAACCAATGAAGCATGAATTCAACAGGTTGGACAAACCCAGTGGATTTGTGTCCAAATGAATGTACAGATAGTTTCTGAGCAGCTGGAGGTTCAGATTCAACCTGTTGAACTATTAGGGTCCAAATACACAGACATGAAACAGACAGAGGAGTTAAGGGATATGAACCTTTAAGGGTTTATGATAAATATGAACCTTTAAATGTCACAAATGACTCCTGCTTGAAAAGAAGTAGCATCTTCTTACATGCATAAAACAAACTGAATAGATACATTAACATGTATATCAGTAGTAGTAGTAACAGAGCAGACACCTGTATTTCTTGCCTCATTTGGTCTTATCAGTCATTATGTGTGCTTCTCTAATTTGCTGAGGCCTTGTCATGTGACAGCCGTGAGCCTTGGCCTGCTGTTAATTCAACACGGATACTGAATTACATCCGATTGTGCTGTGGTTGTGTCTGCTGGCAGCTGTTGTGCTCTTACATTCTGGGCTTTATCATGATGCTACTGACTACTTTTAACGACAGTATGCGCATGTAGTTCCCCACAGTTCCCTCCTCGTCATGTGATGTGTGTTTTTGAAAACATTTGGAAATCATTTCTGTGACTTTGCTAAGAACTCTGTGTGGGCAGAGGTTGTTTTCATCTTATACTTTGATAAATGTATTAGTTTGGACCTGATACTTTAAAGGGAGCATGTTCTAGTTTCTGTTTAGCGTGTTACTAAAACACAGCTTAACCTACACTGGCTGTGCTGTAACCCTAACCCTTCAACTGACAGGGTGTTAGCCCAAGTGAAGAAGGACCTGCTCATGTCCAACCCAGTGTTTATGCTAACTAATATATTTAATCATAAGTATATGTTCTGGATACATCCAGATGGCTACATGCTAGCAGCTCTGCCTGTGTTGAACTCACACATGAACAGCGACAGGCCTAAGGTGTCTGTTGACGGCCAGCTGCTAAGTTTAGGGTTACACACCGTCTACATTGCATACATACGCACACATACACAGAGCTTGCAGTGACTTGTTGTGTATCCAGATAGGTGAACTTGGAGCGAGTCAATGCCGTTACTACATATAACAGAAAGAGATGCACATGTATAGAAGCCAGATAAGTTACACAACACACTACTGAACGTGTTAGTCTATCTCACTGTCTCTGTCATGACCTGAGGGATTGCATAAGCAGCCATCTGAATATAGAATGACACAGGGTAATAATTTTCATTCTTGTAATTAGTCCAGACACTATCCATAAGCTCCGTGACCCTGTTGTTTACATTTGTGTATAACGTGTACCACCTTTACACGTGTGTACTAAGAATACAGTTGCTGCCGTTGTGTTGGGGTTTGTCCTGTTTTAGAATAATTAGGGTCTCAAGTTTGGTTTGGCAGAATTTATGGGATGGTGTGGATTGAAAAGATGTCCCACAATATGACAAAGAGGAACTTGTTCATCGACAGCAGCCTCAAGGGAAAAGGGAAAGTGGAATTTTTATCCCAGAGTTTGGACTTGTTTATGTGGAAAAGTCGAGCTGTGTTCAGATAGAGCGGACACTGGCCTTCAGGTGAGGAGCTCAGGTTTACAAATACAGTGCACAAATGATTGAACAGAATACAGTGATGGAAGAAAATGTAATTGTTTTCAATTTCATTTAATATTTCCATTTGGTTTTTGTTTCCTGTTTGACATTTTTTCAGTCACAGAAAACACTAAAAAGTGGAAAGTGGAGTTTAGTCAAGCTTTAAAACCAGGAGTCACACATTATCAGCTGACTAACACATCAGAATTTGACTCAAATTTCTGTGTTCATATTCTCCTGAACATTCACAGTCATGTACAATTATTAAATATTTTGTATAATGTGATGCCCTTTTTTCCCCCCCAGCCTTTGCTTTAAAGCACACACAGAAATGTCGGAACCTCCTTGACCGACCTTAGTGTAGTTTTGTGGACTGCCATCATATTGTTTTATGGACTGATGAACCTACTGCTATATTTACTGTAACCCTCCCGATCTAGTTTTTTTAATGACGCAGATACAACTGGGCCAATTGGTGTCTGTGGTGTTTACAGGTCACGCTTTGGTATCGGTTCCCCCATTTTGGAACCTCGGTGGAGGGATGCCAAAAAATAGCACCAGGTAACAGATTCCAGGTCCTTTTGCATAATGGAAATGCAAAAAGGTCGAGTCAAGCTGGTACCACGTGCTAGAAACACAGCATTAGTGTCTGTAGAAGTGTCTTTGTGTTTGCTTTGCCCAGAGTTCTGTCTCTCAGCCAGAACTGCACCATACTTAGAGCAGTGCAGTAAATGAGAAGAGCAGCATAGATGTGTCCTCTCTATATTGTTGTGTCCATGTGTATGACCTAAGCCTTCCAACAACTTGGGAGGCGGGGCTAAATTGACTGATTAGATTAACTGGCAATCAACAGTGAAATAAAAGCTGTGTTTTGTTCAACATTCCACTCTGCTGATTAGTCAACGTGAGCTCCAAACCAAAACAGTCTCATACACAGATACACTTTCCAGCTGTGTCAGTTGGACTTTGTTGACGCTCAGCCACAGAGGACTTCACTCTTCACATTCAATTATCTTACCACATTGTTCATCTTCACTCTGTATTTCTGTTCTCTTAGGTCACGGCAAGAACCACAAGGATGCGGCATCGGTGCGAGCCACACACCCGATCCCTGCTGCCTGCGGGATTTACTATTTTGAAGTCAAGATTATCAGCAAAGGCCGAGATGGGTAAGCAGAAACTCCAGTGGCAGCTTTGGTGTGTGTTTGCCACGGTCTTGTGTACAGTGACGGCTCAGTTTATTTCTATATACATATATTTATGTCATTAGTGAAACCAAGGCAAACAGTAGCCTGATGCAGCATGACAAAATACTTTCTTGAACCGTCAGTGTGTTACTTTTCTGGATTAAAACATCAAAAACAGTGTGTTTACATTATATCAGACATTTCCAGTGGTCTTTAAATTGCACTCAAATGTATAAACTGCTGGAGTCCATTTCATTCGGTCCTCTGTTGATGGTGTTCTGCCTTGTGTTTAGCTAACATTTATGTAACTTCACCAACAGCAAATGTAAGAATATCAATTCCTTCTTCTGGTTTGTTAAAATTAACAAACCGTACAAACATCTCGGACCATTACCAGTTCACTACTTGGCCCCTCCCCCTTCATTTTGTGTGTTCACATGAAGGGGTAGCGGTGTCCCAATTAACGATGAATCTAAGGGGGAGTGCTTTTTGACCCTCCAAATGGAGATTTGTCAGGACCACACTATGAATGGAGGCTTAGGAGAAATCTCCCATAATTCAGTTCAAGTCATGGGTCAGATGGACGTAGACGCTTCACCAAAGTGCAACAGTGACAAAAAAACAAATGTATGGATTTTCTTTTTTAAACATCCTAGTCATTTGTTTGTCCATATTCAGTGCGTTACAAATGACATTTCTATGGTTTGTGGTTAATAAAAAGATGAACAAAGCCCATGGAACAGGCGGTTCCAGCTCTGACCACACGATGGAAACTAAAGGAAACAAACATGTTCATCTGTTTATGGTCACATCCATGACTGATGGTGACGGAACAGGTCTGGAGCGGCTGTGGCTCCGTTGGTACAGTGGCTTGTACAATGACCGAAGGGTTGGCAGTTTGAATCCTGCCTGCAACTGTCAGAGTGTAAATTGGTCCCAGTAGGGCTCGGTACCACTGGTGTAAGAGTGAGGCTTTGGAAAACACCATGAAAGTGTAGAAAATGTGCTATATAAGTGCAGTCCATTTTAGGTCTCAAAGGGTTGTCCCATTTCATAAGGGACTATTTCAACCCCCCATAGCAGCTGTTATCTGTTATAACGCCAAGTGTCCTCTGTGTATCTCAGAAATCGCACTAAATCCACACAGAGCCGACTGTTGCCGGTTCATACTTATGTGTTTTGGGTCAATGAACACACTAGTGAAAACTGTAAGTTGATAGCATCAATATTTTGGTAGATATTAGTCATTTTGGAATACATGTCCTTATAATCTCATGGCTTTGGCCAGAACATTTTGGTGGTGACTGCTGGACAAACTGGGTACAGTATGCACAAATACACAACAGCATAAAAACCATCACATCTACAACGCACTAGTTGGTATTAAACCAAGGCTTGTATTTGAGAACAGACGGACTGAATCATTAACGGACTCGTCATGAGTTTAAAAAAAAAATTCATCTGAAGAAATGATATAACAATATATAACTTATACGACTTCTCATCCCCTACATGTTTTTATCATCAGTCTGGCCCTAATAGCTGTTGGTGTTTTACAAAATGCGGTTAAAGAATGAAAACGGCACCTAGAATCCACTAGATTTTTGACAGTTTGACGTTCCAGTCATCCAGATTTATTAAGTAAAACAGGAAAACAGATCTGTTCAACACTTCACTAATGGTGGTTGTTTATCAGGAGTGACTCTGCAGTTTCCTTTGTCAAGTGTTTAGATTTCTGCTTTCAAAACTCACTTTTTGACCTGTACTCTACAGTGGAACTGAGATTCTTCCTCCGTCCTCCCCCAATAAAAATCTCATGTTGCATAATATAATGTTAACACTCCCGGTTCCAGTTGAGCAGCTTAGTGTGAACAGAACAAAGCTGTGGTGTAAAACTGCGATGTGGGAGTGTCTGCGTGTGAAACCACTGCCTCAGTGCACTGTAAAAAGAAAAAAAAAAAAGTATACAAATCTACTGAACTGGTTGACTTCAGGCCTCAGAGGGACATGACACTGTCTGGTTCACTATGGCAGCGAAACGTACTGATTATTCTATATGAGATGCAGATTGAAATGATAAAACTCAATACATGCATCAGAAAAGCTTCAAAGCGGACAGCCGTGTCATTCTCACAAAGCAAATAGGAGCAGTATGGCAGGAAATTCTTTGTTGGTAAAGTCAGTCAGTGAGTTCCCACTAGAATAACACATGTGCAACTGTCCAGATATAAGTAGGCTATAGAAGGAAATAATCCCAATATGATAACACGGTTTTATTGGTCCTGCAGGAGCATTCCAAAACCACTAAAGTATCCAGGTTTGTGGCCATGCGTTTCAGCCTCTGCCGTCTGAAACTGTTCAACCTAAGGACCAGACATAATTGAATCTGTGTCTTTTTTTTTTGCTGCCTTTATTTGGACACTACAGTTCTCCTTCATGACAGTTTTATGATCAGATATTTGAACCTGAAGACAAATCTAAATACCACCTTCAGTTTGACGTACGGTGTCTGATGGAAGCATTAAGACGCTCCTGTCAGTGTAGGTTCCTCTGGAAGAACCGGACAGTGTCTCAGAACGATTCACTCCAGCGGTGTCAAACGGGCGGCCCGGGGGCCAAAACCGGCCCGCCAAAGGGTCCAATCCTGCCCGCGGGATGGATTGGTGAATACAAAATTACACTGAAGATATGAACAATCAAAGATGTTAAAATAATTTTAGGTCAATTTGATGTAAAGTGGGTCAGACCAATAAAACACTATCAGAATAAACTATGAATAATGAAAACCACTGTTTTTTTTCTCTTTTTTTTAGTGTAAAAAAAAAACCCAACTTAAATTACACAAAATGTTTATATTTACAGAACTAACCTTTTATAAAAACCAGTAATGTCTCATCAGAATAAAGTGTAATTATACCAACATCCTACCTGTTATTAAATATTTTCTGTATTTGTAGATAAACTGTGATGTGTACGGTATAATGAACATGTGTAAATGAGGAACTGAGGAGAAATAATAGCTTAAGTTGTAAAAATTGCACATTTTTATTAATACATATCTTTCTGTTCATGTTTTTAAAGGATAGTTTGTAGGTGTAAACATTTTAACAATTCAATTTTACTTTTTTTTTCACATTAAAACATAGAAATTACACATATAATTTTGGAACTGGTATCATTTATATATTATTATGTTATTATTTTAATGATCCGTCCCACTCCAGGTCATATTGGGTTGGATGTGGCCCCTGAACCAACACCAGTTTGACCCCCCTGATTTATTCTGTTTGACCAGACTGATATTTACCATCCCAAACAAAGTGTAGAGTTTGACATCTGTTGTCTTCACCCTTGTTTTCTCTGCGGGAAAAATCTCATTGGATATTTCCACCGCTTCAGTTAAAGAAACATGGCATAAAATACAAATATAATATCAAAGATGACTGTCCAAGCAGAAACTAAATGTCTGCACAAAATTGAACATTCGTAAATATAAGAAAACATAATTAAGAATGTCTTTTTCTAGCCCTTTATTGAGGACAGACACACCGTAACGAAGCATGTTCTTAAAAGGTGTTAGCTCTGAGATAACCTTAAATATAATACAATCACACACATAGAAGTCAGTTACATGGAGCATGAAGATTTAAAGTACATTATATAATCAGTTGTTAGCTAACATGTAGGAGCTAATGTTCATTAATTTATGTAGGACAATGAATGGAGATATTTTATTATATTTATGGAAGTAATTACACATGTAATCTTTGGTCAAGCCTTAGTGAAATGAAACTGAAACACTAATATTTAGGAATTTTGATTGAATCTTGGTGGCTCTTACCATGTCTCCATAAGGCCATAAATGAGCTTTGAGTTTCTAATTACTCTAAACTATCACTGTGTTTCTAATCAAATGTTTTGTACTTGATTTCACAACGAGCAAATGTTGTCGTTGTCATGGTATTAAAACAATCAGGCTGTTAGGTTAAAAACACTAAATCTCAGGGAAAAGGTCCTTAAAATCAGTTAAATATCTGTCCATTTAACAAGATGTTCATATTCAGATGTTAAATCTAGAAATAAACATGTCTACACATATATGAACACAAAATAAGATATTAACCCTTAAAACAAGATAAATGATATAAAACTTCTAAATCTTTTTTTTTTTTTTAATCTTGGTAAGAACCAAATAATTTGCGGTGTTTGGTTCTCACCAGATATTATTTCCGAGGCTAAAATGATGATGTGAACTATTGAAACTAGTCCTGGGCCCAATCCCAATTCACCCCTTAGCTCCTCCCTCTTACATGTGGCCCCTCCCCCTTTCCCCTCTTTTCTCAGGGGTAGTGGTGTAGCCCTTCTCCTCTAAACGGTCCAACCCTTCCAGACCTGTTCCGTCATCATCTGTCATGGATGTGACTATAAACAGATGAACATCTTTGTTTCCTACAGTAATGATAAATATATAAAACATAAATAAATAAATATGTAATAAATAAATAATAATTGTAATTCATCATGTGGTCAGCAGCTGGAACCATCTGTGTTTCATCTGTTTACATCAACTATAAACCACACTATACCATCTAGAACGCACCGGAAACGCATTAAACGGCCGATCACATGGTTCAGTTGTTTACAGGTACAGCTTGTTTCATCACTTTCAACACTACCCCTTCTTGTGAAAGTGCAAAACGGAGGGGGAGGGGTAAAAGGGAGGGGCCAAGCACTGAATTGGGATCCAGCCCCGCTGTCTTGAGCTGACAATATTGATGAGTCAATTGGATAAAGAGGTTTTTTCACTGCGCTCTGCTGAGGATACAGACCAACCACTGTGACCACACCGTTGACCTCTGACCCCGCCGGCACTTTGGATGTTGAACATTAACCCTTTCATCCATCGGTCTAAGGAGATCACAGCCACTGGGTTTAGAGTTATTGGGTCATTATACCCAGTAAAGCATAAACTACATCTGCCTCCTATTCAAAGTCAAAGGCAGGCTGTTATACCTAACTTTTATACAGTAGCCTCGTAAACTCAGCTGGCCTGTCTTTGTTGCCATGGTAATGCTTCTACCAACATACACGTATTCTACATACACACAACCTGAGGAACGTCAGCTGAAAGCTCAACAACACTTTTCAGAAAACAGAACACAACTCAAAACAAGCACTTGGATGGGTACACACGGCAGCCACGGCTCAGGAGGTCGAGCGGGTCGTCCAGTAACCAAAGGGTTTGTGGCTCCAATCCCACTCTGCCCTAGTCATGTGCTGTTGTGTCCTTGGGCAACACACTTCACCCACCTCACCTCCAGTGTCGGTGCATGAATGTCAGGTGGTGGTCGGAGCGCTTCCATCAGCTCACCACCAGGACGTGAGAGCCAATTAATAACAGGTCAATAATGTAAAGTGCTTTGGGTGAAAAACACTATGGAAATCTAATCCATTATTATTGTTAGAAGTATTTAAAACAGTCTTCTGAGACCAGTGTATTCCATCAATAACTGAATAAAACAACAGACTAATGAGACAAACTTTCAGCGTTAAGCTAACACAGCACAGATCCAACGGTACAAGGATTATTACCGCTAAAACTCACTGAAGACAGACGTATTATGAAGCCATAATTATGAATTTGGTCTTACCTTTTGCTGTCCTCTGATCTTAACTTGGTTTTATATGAATAAAGCTTGTGCTGTCAACTACACCCAAATGGCCCAGGGTTTACGGCAGGGGTTCAAACTCATTCAGCCTGATATGACATGAAATAAAATAATATTTAAAAAAGTAGGATACAAACTTATACATTATGTCAAATGCAAGGATGTCAAATGAAAAAAAGTACAATTCTGCAATGAAAATGTTTACATCTACGAACTGTACTTGAACATAACATGAACAAATATGAAATTCCAAAGTGTAATTTTAACAATATTGCACCATAATAAAATACACAAAACATTTTTTCAGGTTGTTCATATTTTGTGTTGCAGGATCTTCGCACAATCATTTTCGAGTTATGTCTTTTTTTTTTTTTTACCCCTGATGAAAATATTAACAAAAGATATGTCAGATTTCCTCATGTGGCATGTTACCGTTAAGTCTATTGTGACAAATATTAGTAATGACTCATAAAAAGTGTTTTGTCATGATAATATTTTTGACCTGATCTCCCAGTCCTGAAAGTAAATCAATAGAGGCTTATATGTGACTGTATTGAGCTTCTTCTAACACCGTTTGTTGTTTTGTTGTTGTTGTTGTTGTGCAGGTACATGGGGATCGGCCTCTCTGCCCAGGGGGTCAACATGAACAGACTGCCCGGTGAGTAACATGAAGTACATGAACACTGGTCACTTCCACTGACCCTCAGACATCACAAATATAATGTGCGTAAAAATGTCCCTAATGGACTGAACCAGTTCATCTAAAAGTCTAATTTTTGATTAGAATTTTTTGTTCTGGTTAAAGTTGTTTTTTCATTGGTTGTTAAATTATTCTATTAAACAAAACTCCAACGAAAAGAGCTTTTTATCCAAATAGAGTCATGTGACTAAAAAAAACCTGGATGTGGACGAACGTTAGAAAAAGAGAAGAAGAAGAGTTTGAACAGAAACATGGTGTGGTATGTGTGGACACACCAGGAACCTGAATAATGGAATAAT
>JAPSES010007162.1:0-14401 GCA_029822895.1 Maxillicosta whitleyi
TTCATTTCTTTGTTAGCAGCATGTAATTCACATTTCTGTGGATATGTTTCCAGTGTCAAGAATCTAATAAAATAGATTAAAAAAACCAAATGTGGGAGTAATATCGCGGGGTGTCAGTCACAATATGTGGGGGAACTGTGCTGCTTGGCAGAGGTTTGCGTTCTCTGAGTGCTTTTCTAGTTTCTGAAATTATTGGATTTGGTTGAGGAGTCAGTTGGCAGAAACCTGCTGGATGCTGTTTTTTTTTTGTTTTGTTGTTTTCTCTCTTCCTCATTAGTTTTGTCATACATCAGCACACACTTATCAGTCTCATTTCATGCTAACAATGTGATATTTGTAGTGTTTCATTAATTCGCTTAAGTTCTTTATAATCTGGGCTCCAGGAAACCTAAAGCTCTTTCCACACACATACAAAGGCATTCATAAGGGCATGTAATCTGGGGTGTGCACTCACAAATACACTCTGGGCCAAATCTTCTTAGTGTCAGTAGTGCCGGGGTGTGTTCTCCCTGCTTTGATTTTCACCAAGGCCCATATTTCTCAGCCAATCAGGAGCCACTATTCATCAGGCCACCAGTCAGTCCACACCATCCACAGTCCACACAGGAAGGATGGTTTTGTTTGAACCTGGGAGCAGATTAATATATTTAACACCTCCACTACTGAACAAATACTTTACAGTGACTATGTTTTCCAGTAGTTTTCTGCTGGTTCAACCGTAATTCAGATTCCCAAGGTGATTCAAGTAGTTAAATTCCTTTATTTTATGGGTAACTTAAACTGTTTCTTCTTATTTCTACCAAATGAATCAGACCCACCCTGTTTTTATTTCCCAGATCTGTTTTTTTGTTGTTGTTTTTATGGTATTTGACACGGTAGAGAAGCAAAGTAAAGGAACAACACGCTAGTGCTAACAGGACGCACATAAAATAACACATGTTACAGGATAGTCACACATGACACATTTAATTGGAACTCACACACATTTCTCCACCTTAATATAGCTACAGCTTTCCAGATTCTCCAAAACATACCCTTCCTACATTACACTGTGTATCTAGTTTTCTTTAGATGTGGAGGTTTTATTCATCAAGACACATATGTTTACATTCAGAGATTTTTATCCTGCCCCAAAAGGCAATGGGTATTGTTTTTGGTTTGTTTGTTAACACTTTAGCAGCAAAACTATTGATTGTACTCATACCATATTGGGTTTATATACAAATATATATAGATTGCTAGTGACCCAGATTAAAAGTCATTAAACTGTGTAATAGGAAGGTCAAAGTTTACCAAAAAAATTTAACTTTGACCCAAAGATATCGAATTAATCTTCAAAGATGAGGAAAGTTAAAAAAAAAAAAAGATTAGTAAAATTTAAGAAGCTAAAATGAGAAAATATTCATCTTTTTTCTTAAAAATTAATACTCTCACTATTAAACGTATTATCCAAACACTTTTTGTTTAATCGTTGATGGCTTTATCAATTAATTATCATCTTGTACATTTAGTCTCTGTAATTCGTGTGTAAAATGGTGAGTGTTGCAGTATTTACTCATCGACGTCTTCGTGACTCACTGTTACATTCACAACTGAAATCTGACATTATGCAATAAAACTCAATTTTATGGTGTTTTATACCAGTATATGAATTTCTTGTTTCATGCTTTGTTGATTTCTTATTTTTTTCCCCACAATATTTTCTGGTAAACTACACTTCTTCCTCAGGTAAATCAATTTCTGCCATTGTGATAGACTCGATCATTTGCATTAAATCTTTCAAAGCAGCCAATTTTTATCTACCACTGCTCAATGTGGCATGGGTATAAAAATGGCGAAATGAGCAAGAATAATGTTAGAAATGTTAAATGTTGCAATGTTGTGAACCACATTCAGTAAGTTACTGTGTCTGAGCTTCACGCAGAAATATTAGCAAAATCAATCACAGTTCATTGAATGCAACACAATACACAGAATCATAATTTGTTGATGCTTTTATCCATGAATGTGCTTTCATTGAATAATGCAGATGTAGCAGTACTGATACTCAATGAGGCAGACGGTATACAGTCGGATAGCGGTTCATTCAGTGTGTTTTTATTGGACGTATTCATTATTCTGGTGGAGAATAGTTTGACAGTGCGGAGGGTCATGACTGAAATGAGTGGGTTAAAGCACAGATGGTTATGAAACTGATTTAATATTGGGAATTAAAATTGGAAAATTCTTGAGTCCACTTCAAAACCATTATAGACAATAAGGTTTTCATTCTTTTTAATGTGGTTAAGGTGGTGCCATTGTGAAACTTTTTTTTCCCACAGCTTCCAACAGTCCGGTTTGCCTTTTGTCTCAGTTTTGGATCTAATTATACTTTAAAAATCAAGAGTGACCAGCTGTTCTTCCTTGCATCATATTTTGTGTTGTGTTTTCAGCAGCTGGTGTTTTAAAGTCATGCTTGAAGTAAAACTCCGCCTTAAATACACCACTATATATTGGTGTTCATGCATCCACTGGTTTGCTCCATTTATTTTGTGACTGCCCTCTAATTTACTTTTTGTTGCAGTCACATATTTTGGTCTGTTTCATCTACCAGTAAGGGGTTTCCTGCAAAGCCCAGAATGCTTCCTCTGCTGAGTCCGACTGTGATTTATTTCATCTGATGGTAATTTATTATGTTACAGCAGGAGATGAAGTTTAATTTATCAGGAAAAGGGAGAGTCATTTCCCTTTCTCTGAACAAAGCATGTCCTGAGGCTTCTCTGTTCTGTCTGAGTGAAGTGGGTGGAGATGGTGGGTGTCTGTCTGTTAAAATGATCAACATTAACATTTATTTACCAGGCACTTTTAGTCCAAAGTGACATATAATTAGAAAATAGACGTATGTTATCAGAAGCTGTCAGCTGAGATTATTGCCAGAGCAAAGTATTGATTTTTTTTTTTTTTTTTGGAAGAGTGATGGTTATGGGCCCAGACGTATAGAAGCAGACATTTCGTGTTACCTGAGCTAAAAAAAAAAAAAAAAAAAAAAAAAAATCACATCACATCTTCATGCTTTACCAGTTAACTAGAAAAATCTTCTAAGTTGGTATAAATTTAAAAGTATCCTTGCTATTTGAGTCCTTTTTCTTGGTCAACACAGTGGTAACATTAGTCTGAAGCCTACTAACAATGACACATTATGTGACAAATGAAGAGCACGCACAAGAAGCCTTGTATTTGTGAGAGAAGAGCGAATATATGGTGTTAATTGCATTTCAGCAGCACATCACAAGTGTGTGTTTTAACAGGGTTAATTGTTTCAGGGTAACTCTGAAGAAGCATTAACTGTTTGTAAAAAAAGAAAAAAAGGGCAACCATTGCTGATTGACTTTTCATTCCCCAGTGTTTTGGAAATGATTTTTGTGCCACATAAGCAAATGATGTAATTGGTATTTTAGTGAATGGAATCAGTAGTGTAAGAAGAACAGCAGGTCACCGAGGGCATGTGGGAAGGAAGCAAGGTAAAGCAACCATGACCACTCTACAGACGACAAAACACAAACTATCAGAAACACAAAATAAAACGATTAAAGCAATAAAGCAAATTAACTGGGGGAATACATGACATATAATGAGACAACAGGTTTGTTCCACATGGACGTGACATGTGCTTCACCATGTTTAGGCTTAACTTTACAGAACAAGTGAACCTGAGACATCGCCAAGGTTTGTTCTGGGTCAAGGAAGTTGATAGTATCCTGAACCTAAATGATTCAGTGGTTTTTTTTTCTGTTTCTGTAACAAATCTGGAGCAGTGAAGAGTGATACATATAAGAACTTGACATACAGTAAGTGGTTGGTTCTTGTTCTGGGGTCAGTTTCACATTAATTGACTCTAGCAAGGCTCAAATCTAATGGCAAGAATTTACATGATAATTATAGCCTATTTGTTGCAAAGTTGTTTAATTTGATTTTCTGAAGTAGGGCAAAGTTACTCTGAATTCTAGTTAATTTAAGATCTTATATCATGATATGATCTTTTAGTGGATAGATGAAAGAAGGCATAGGTGAGTTTTTTGCCTGGTCTTATAATATCAAACCACACTAACACCACTATACCATATAACTGCAAA
Organism: Maxillicosta whitleyi; assembly: GCA_029822895.1. Classification (NCBI taxonomy): domain Eukaryota; kingdom Metazoa; phylum Chordata; class Actinopteri; order Perciformes; family Neosebastidae; genus Maxillicosta; species Maxillicosta whitleyi. Next base: position 4,113 of record JAPSES010007162.1, read on the forward strand.
AAAAAAAGGAGAATGGGAAACAGTAGAAATTTGGAGGAGCGACACTGGAAGTGAACTCTGAAGAGAAAAAACTCATCTTTAGGTAATAAAAAAATTGCTTCTTTTCCAGGTGATGGCTAAAAGTGCATTTTTGTCATTCATTCATTTTCTGTTAGAAAAAAATGTTTAGTGTCATCATCTGCAGTACACTGAATGTCCACTAGGGGATCCTGCTTGGAATTTTCGAGTCTACAGCTGAAATAAACATGTTTAGCCACAGCTTTAGAGAAAACAGTCCTTGTTTCTGTATTTTTTCCATTACCAACAGTACTTGGTAAATGTGTAGACGGTGTTGTTTTTTTGTTTTTTTTATATTTAAGACATTCGTTTCATCCAAAGAAAAAACGGCATCGTTAAAGGAGTGGCCACAGCGATTAAACAGGTGAGTCCCTTCCATGTTGTTAGCGCTGTAGCTAATAGCGTTAGCTCGACTGATGACGGACATTCAGAGGCCATGCTAATTAATTAAAATTTATTTTTCTACCTGACTGGTACCAATGCAGAATAAGTGTTTAAGGAGTAACACTAACACAGCTGTCCGAGGCTTCTGTCAGAATCTTTATGTGTGCTTATGTACCTGCCTAGCTTAGCTGCATTCATTGACGTTAGCATGAACTCTATACGTGAGCTAGCCTGCTAATTACCTGACACATCTGTAACTAATTAGTGCCTTAAATGACTTTTACTGTACAGTTATCAACACAGCAGTATGAGGTAACGTTTATCAACTAACTGGGACTACTCAGCGTTTATTACACTACTACTACGTCGATCTTGGTCATAGTTTTTAGTAAGTTTGTTTCATTCCTCTCTGACAAGGTGTTTGTTTCTATAAAACCAAACAAGACGGCGGCCATGTTGTTTTCCTAATTAAGGTTTTTGCTGTAAATTAGCCTGGTGTAAGGTTGCAAACCTTTTAAAACAGACTGTAGTTAAGGTAGGAAATGGTCTTTTTTTGTTATCTTTGAGGTAGTGCTTTGTGTTATTTGCAGTCCTTCCAAGTAAAACCAAAAAGTATATAACTGATAACGAGATATCTGAAATTTAGGCCTATTTTGCTTGGTTTTTACACTTCAGGGAGACTACTTATGTGATAGTACTGTTCTCAAACGAAATACTTAAGTAACAATAATTAGTAGCCAGTAGCTTCCATGATGCAGCACTGGGTCATAATGCGAAAGTCTATGAATTACTGAGAAAATTGGTTTTACTAAAAATAATAATAATAATGATAATAGTAGTTTTACCTAAACACTCAGTGTACTTTACAATACATTCATTTTTCTTGTAGTGTAAGACTGCAAGATAACAATTTTATAATGAATGTACAAAAACACCTTATCATGTATCTTGAAAACATTAGCAAACCAGTACTTTTGTCATCTGTTCTCAATTCCATCAAAACATTTTAGTATATTTTGTGTCTGAAGCAGATTTTTAAAAATAGACCAGGGTAATTGTAACATTAAACATACTGTAGCTAAAGATTTGTCTTTGTTAGCTGGCCATCACACAGAAAACCATCTAAAATGTTTTAAAGATTAACTAGAGACACATTTTATTGGTGAACACAAGCAGAGGGAGAAGTCTCTCTCTCTTTTTTTTTAATCAGATATTATTTCTGTACCCTGATTAGTGTAGTTAATTTCAGCTGTTTCCAGTTAATAAAACCATACATTAATTCCAAATTAATGAGTTTAGATTTTTATTTATTGATCTTATAATGTGGAAATTGGACCTAGATGTGCAGTCTTGGGATCAGGAGTATTGATATTTTTATATTGATATAGACACAACTACCTGACAGAGGAAATATCAACCCAGAGGAGATTCAGCAGCTTTAACTATCATGTGGAGAAAAGGCAGGCTATGTGCTGCTCAGTTGGATTATCACCTGTATTCAAAGTGTGGAAAAAGTGGAATAACATTACATTTTTCCGTCTAAAAATTCCTTACAGGATTAATCTTGTGAACATACAAGGTACCATTTGGAGAATGGATTTCCCTTTGTCTCAAGTCGCATTAAATTTTGTTAAATCGACATTTTGAGCAGCATTTTTTATTAGATATCAAACATTTTAAGGCAAAACTTCTTAATGGTAAAAAACAACATTATCAAACAGAAATTCTAAAGTTCCCATGTGATACCACTGACACCAGGAGATGTTTTGATGGTTTCACACAGACAATGTGGATTTAGAGGCTTGTCTGTGCCAAAGTATGCAGGCTAAAAAATCCACTTTCACTCTGGTGAAATTACTGTGTCAATACCCAACATGCTCAAACTGCTAATCTCTCTGCACATGTCCGCAGCAGGACTGTACACACAGAGTTAGGAAACAAAGTTGACCAGGACACATTCAAGCTGTGGTCTGAATCCCTGTTTAAAGTCATATGTTCAAGGTGATTGATGTTATTTATATATAAAATACAGGGACATGGCAAGTCTTACTACATATGTTAATGTGTGGTAAACAGGATTTTTTTTTGTTTCTTAAAGGCATAATTTTCATAATATACTTTTTGGCAGATCCTTCTTCTATTATTCTGTTAGTTGTTCCTAGCAGGTCATTCCGCTGAACCAGAAACCATAATTTAAAGACCTGAAACTGATCGACCTAAATAGGATGCAACCATTTTAACGATGCCATTTACACCTGCATGTTTTCTGCGCGAACGAGTCAAAACCTTAACTGAGAATATGGTTTATTTCAAAAGAATTCTATTGCTCCAAATGACACCAAAATTCAAAGGATTAAAATAACTGAAATACATTTATTGATGTGAAAATTTGCAATCTTACAGTTCATACAAATTCTACAAACATAGAAAATTTAACATGAGAAAATATAGTAAGCCTATATAATTAGTCAAGTATAAGATAAGGATTAATGTGATAAAGTGATACATTTTACATAATTCTTAGCTTTTTTTTGTCTTTCAGCAATCATAATCCTTGATCATAGTAAAGAGGAACGTGCAGACATTTGACCAGGAGTCATTGCAGTATTCTTCGGCCAGTTTCTTGTTCCCAGGTTGACAGGATTTAACAGCTTTGGCTGCAGCTGGTGGAGTGGATCGAAGGACAGTCTTTGTCTGTGCTTTATGGAGTTTGAAGTGCGCATCTATTGCAGCCTTTCTGCACATACCAGCTTTTACCAGTGCACTGCTGTCTTGGCACAGAGTCCTTTGCTTCTTAAGGGCTCTTGTGACTTGCTTCCAGTAAAGTTTAACATTGGAGACATATTGTGGACAAACAGATGGCCGGGCGACATACTCACAACTGATGCTTCTATCCCCCTTATTACAGGTGACACCGAGTATGAAGAGATCGTCGCCTGTTGCAGCCCAAGTGCACTCTGACTTGTCTTTGGTGGTCAGTTTGCCCTTTATCGGCTGCAAAGAGACAGATTTGGGTTGGCGCCCTCCTTTTAGCCCTGATCGGTCTCTGTCATATCCTCGGTCCACCCTTCGTCCTTTCCGTCCATGGCTCTTTTGACAGCTGCCCACTATCAGCTGGTGAGAAATACAAGCCAAGACCAGCAGGATGGTGACATTCGTGAGGAAAGCCATGAAAGCAGCACTGCAAGAGGATAAATTAAGAATTAGGTATGCAAATCCAAAACCATTTTACTCCCCTTCTCACAAAATCTATTATAATCTACTATTTGACCTCCTCTACAGACTAACCAAACAATACAAACAGATGTGTAAATACCGTAATAGTATGCCGCTATGATAATAATTATAGGTCCCTGATTACTTGTTATTCTATTAAAAATCTAATTAATAAAAGAAATGTAAATTTATATTTGATCACTTTTTTTTGCAAGTGTCAACTTCACATCTACATGAAAAACTTATTACTGATAATTTGGGCTGCAAGAAAGTAATCGTTCATTCATTTTCTGAACCTACTTTATCCTCACTAGGCTCACAGGGGTCACTTGGAGCCTATCCATATATTTCCCTATCTATTTGACATGAATCTGTATGACATCCCTATCGTCAGTGTAGTACATCCACACTGACTTCCCCCCGACAGTGTCCTGTGAGCCCATTTCTGGTCCGGTTTTGTTCTAAACGAAAGTAGTCCGGCAAGTTTACGGGGTCACTAAAATAAAAGGTTTTTCTTCTAAAAACAGCATGTGTTCAAAAGAGCGAATTATTTGCATCACAAACCAATGTCCAAAAAAAGTCACACCTCGTAATCACTTGGCCCTACTTTCTCTCTCTTTGTATCTGTGTGCTGCCTCAAGATGACACTAGTGTACCTGTTTCACTGCTGAAAAATGTTATTGACTAGTGCGCAGCAGTCAGCAGCATGACAGCGCACTGATAGGAAATGAGAGAAAATAGGACCAAGTGATTAGGAGGTGTGACTTTTTCTTGGACATTGGTTTGTGATGCAAATAAATCACTCTTTTGAAAATGTCAAAAATCCACAACTATCCCTTTAAAGCCAAAGGCGGTGTACAACCTGGACGTGTCTAAAATGATAATTTTCTTTGTCAATTATTCTGCGACCTCTATTTGTGAATAATTGTTCAGGTGTTTGGTCTATGAAAAGAAATTAATGTAACAAAGGAAGCATGTCAGTCAATGTTTTCCAAAGCTCAAGATAAAGTCCCTAAACGTCTCATTGCCTCACAGCTCAAAGATATTGAATATCGAAGTATTACTCAGAGGAGTGAAGAAACCAAAACATATTGATGTTCATTTTCTTGAGAAATGACCGAGATTAACTAATTAGAAAAAAATTATTTCAGTGGTTGACGACAAATCAATTAATCATTGCAGCTCTACACTTAAACCTAATAGCATTTGAGTACAACTTGAAATTTTGATGTGTTGATTTCAAAGCACAGCCATCAAACCAAAACAAACCAAAAAGTCTGAAAAGTGTAATTGTAACCTCATGCCATGTGAGCTCCGTGCTGATCGGTAACTGGCCTGGGTAATATTCAGTTTTTCAACAACTTTTTTTTGTACTTACAGGCCTCTAAATTAGAAAAATATGTGAAACACTACATTTATTCCTCACAGGTCACAACAGGCAGTCCTATTAAAGCACAGCAAATTTATCTGTGAGATTTGTAGCTACAATTTAATAGAATTATCAACCACTACTGAGAATATGTCATTGAAACAAAACAGTGAAAATGAAAGGATAAAGAAAGCTCATTTGAGTAACCACATTCCTATAAAAAATGGTGGAGATTTAACCTAGGAAAACTGAAATTATTAGTCAAAATTCTTGCAGAATCTTGTGGCATATATATACAATGTTAGTTTCTCTCCCCCCCATTAGGAATATGTAAGGAATATTACAATATTGCGTCAGGGATGAGAATAATAACATAACATAATATAGTGGAAGGCAATCTGAGAATATAAATAATATCAGTGTTACTCAAAAAAGCCAATATGGCATAACACAACAGCATGGTTTCTGCATTATGTAACAACTATAAGTCTATAATAACAGCCAACATCCACCACACACACTTAACATTCACAGAACTTTCACTTACTTGACATTACATACTCTTTTATTGGTATGAAATATGAAAGTAATTTTCAGAAAAAACGGGGAAAAACTAATCAAACTCATCTCAGAGACTTGTAAAAACTTGTAAGCACTTACCAGATTTATGTTGAGATATCAGGACTAAAAGTAAATTGTTGTGACAGATCGTGCCGTCTATCTGAATTCCCAACTGCTTTTAATAATTTCACTTAGAGGGGTCTCTGTAAAGAAGTGCAAATGAATCTGAGCTTTCTAGGACGTTCTCTGGACCATCTGTTTGTACAGTGTGCCAAAGATAAACTGCCTTGAAATATCTTGAAGCAAGCCACATGTCTAGGCAGGACAAAATCACTGAATTTCACTCTTTGAAAGTGTAGTACCAGCGGCACCCAGAGGCCAGTTGAGGTACTGCGGGTAAATTTGAAACGCTAAAAACCTAGATAGACTGTGATGAATTTTTAATATGAAGTAATCATTTGTATGATAAAGATGCTCTTTAGCCCAATAAATTTACATTAGATTACTCTACATCTGAAGTTTTCATATGAAGGAGCAGTCACACAAATAATGGATAAATAATGTTTCTTTATTGAATAAAAACATGTCAAAAATCATCATTTATTTGAATCAAGTACATCAAGACAGAAAGTTTTGCTTCCTAAGATACACACAGACTCATCATTCTTTACTCACAATGTCATATTCACTTCAAATTAAGTAAGATTCACGATTATATACAAGTATAAATACATACGAGTAAAGTCAGGTTCTCTCTTGCTTTTCTTCATCCTGTTATTCATATTTATGACTGCATCTCCATACCAATTCATCTTATCTTTATGCGTTTCATATAAGTCTTTTTCGAATTATTTAAAAAAAAAAAAAGGCTCATGTTAGGTAGTGAGTTCTTGTAGTTGTGACCTTTGAAAAATGTCTCAGTGGAAGATGGTTTATGCATAGTTTTTTGAGACACACTGCTGGCCTTCATTTTTGTGTGTAGAAATTACAGCAGTGCCATCCTTCCCCTGAAGAGAGCACTACAGTTCTTCCACCACAGATAAAAACAGAACTGGAATTTGGCTCCGAGGGTTGCTGTAATCAGACGTCAGAAATTATCTTCATCAAAAGTGTAAATCTGTGAAAATAGCACATGGGGGAAAATGCCATACATAGTTTAATAAATGATGCGTCTTCGTAGCCTAAGCAAAACAGCATTAAAAGTTCTGAGACTTATTTGAATCTTCATCCAAATCCCTAAAGTGTCATTATACCTAGACAAATAAAACGATGCGTAATGAAGAGCTGCTGCTTACCTGGCTTATTAGCTCCTAAACATACCGATGACGTAGGCACAGACGCCTTCGAGTGACCTCCAGCAGTACAGCCGAGCGATCCTTTTAGGGTTACTCTCCACTGCAGGAGGTGTCGGCCGAGGTCTGGTTTGCTCTGTGACCTTGACCTTCGGCTGAACGCGAACAGGCTGTCTGGGCGCTGGTCTTTGTGCCGGCCGAGAAGCATCTAGCTGAGCTCTGGAAGTCGAAGCCGAGGAGAAGATCATCTGAGATTCATCACTCGCTGTCCTGCACATGTGAGGTTTGATAACCCTGGGTGCTTGGCAGGCGTTGAAGAGTTTCCTGAGCCCCCACATCATCTGAATGAAGTAGTGACGGGGGTTTTTGTTGTAGGAGCGGCATGTGTACGGCTTGCCCACGTACTCGCACCAGTACGAGCGCTTTCCCTCGCAGGACAGCTTCAGCTTGGTGTACTCCCCTTGACCGGTGATGATCATGGTGCATTGGTCCTTCGCCTTAGTGCTGAATTTAATGGGTTCGTTCCAGATGTTCTGTCTCCTGCTACCGTCGCTCTGACCCTCAGCGGGCCAAAAGGAGCAGGCGAACAGCAGCAGCAGCAGGGAGGTGGCCTGGGTCCACATACTGTTGGACAGATGTTGAGGCTAAGAGGAGGAGAGTGAGACTGCTCAAGCTAAGATCCCTCCAGCTTTTTATTTGGTAGGCAGACAAAGGGAGAATTCAGGTTGGAAAAAAAAAAGGGCAGACTCAACATACAGACAGAGGAGGACCAACACCACCAGTTATAGATGTCTGCAGGAAGCAAAGGCCACATGTCAAACCCACCTGAAGGCTGGTGATGATGCTTACAGTTAATGTTATGCAAGAAGTACATACTGTACTGCAGCATGTAAAAGAAATCCCCTAAGACCTCAGTTATGTCAATTGTACCTCACAGAACAAATTTTATCCCATTTTTGTCACCAGAGGGTTTGTATAATCACCTAAAACATTATTTTCTTCGAATTCCTCCTGTTTTCGCTAAGTAGATCTTAATTAAAAATGATTTGTCATACGTCTGAGAGTATACTTGTGAGCACCCATCAAGTTCTTGCCTGTTTTAAAAGCTGCTTGGAGCTCACAGCCATGCAGCCCAACCTATCATTTTCCCTCCAAACATAAACACAATTAGATTGGAAACCATGGAGAAATGTGAGTAGAAATCACTCACACATGGCAGACCAAGTTCAGAATGGAGTATAGGAAGTAACTGTTGTGCCAATTAAGAAAGAACAGGAAACGTCTATGGTGGTTTAGCATGGTTAGTGGCACAGGTCACTGATATTCAGAAAACTGGCTGAAGAAAATATGAATGTAGTTATGCATTACCTTTTATACAAATGGTTGGATCATTGAGGTAAACAGTACATTTATGGTGTTGTATTTCTGGCTGTTCATTTCATTGAAAAGGGGTTTAATATTTAATTAATGCTTAATTCATCATTCTTTGAATAGCATAAATATAATCCTCAAGTGACAGATTTAAAGTAGATTTAATGTTGTATGCTGTACATTAACCCTTTAGGTGAGGTTTTTTAATATCAAGATTTCAAAAAGCTCCTTCAGTTATGTTGCTTGCTGCAATATTGCAACTTTAGTGCTTAAAGGGTTCACATACTCTCTGAGTTATATAAATGTTTGCCCCTGAATTTTATCTCTTTTGTCAACTAACGTAAGCCTAATTTCATCTTTGCTCTCTGGACTTTTGGTTAGACATTGAACACTTCTCACTCATAAAGTGATGTTTCAGATGCAACCCAACCTATTATTTTCCCTCCAAACATAAACACAATTAGGCTGTAAACCCCCGAAGAAACATGAGTAGCCAAGTTCAGTCGGTAAAAGCTGTGCCAATTAAGAAAGAACAAGACAAGTCTGTATAGGAGTGGGGGGTTGGCATGATTGGTGGCCCAGATAGTCTGGACTGGGGTAGGATTTGTCTAAAGTAGCTTTGGTTTCAGGCCCTTCTGGACAAAAAGTGTTTGATTGTGAATTATGTAAGGAAAGTAATCAACACAGGCTATTTAGTATATGTGGTGAAAGAAAAGTGGAAAAATCATCAATTATCATTTTTATTGTAAAGTCATCAGTGAACCACCTCAGTTTTAGGAACTGCCATTCAAAAGCACAAATGGCATTGATTCTTTTACATTGCCATAAGTGGCCTAATAGTCAGCATACATACAGTGATAATCAAGGCTATTCAGTCTTTATGTTCATTCTGTGTGTTAATTTTTACTGTCACAGTGTTAAGATTATGATAGATGAGAACATCTTTTACTCTCCTATCCTTCACATAGTGATTCTTGTGACAATGTTCTCTCCACTTCACATCATGTGTGTTCGTTCCCCTGGGAATGCAGAATATTGAAGCATCTTGTTACGTGGAAGAACAATATGCCGTTCAATGTAATACCTAACATTTCAATTCATTGCAACCTTCCATCTGTTTGTTGCAGCTGGTTGCATTTAGAATAGAAACCAACACACACCATAAACTAAGAGATAAAAGCCTTGTTTCACAGGTTTAGTCGAAGCTATGTGGGCTTCCAGTGATTAAGAGAAAATCATCTAGGAAGTCAATAAGCAAAAAACACATCAGCAGTAAGTTATTTACTGGTTTACATTCAGAGGATTTTTCCTGTGACTGTTCTTTTTCCTCTTTTGTGGACTTGCTGACATTCTCAAAAGTTGGTCTGGTTCTTATTTACAACTTATACAGGACTGAGTGGACAAAGATGGATTAATGTGACAAACTCAGAACGGTCCGTCCAAGTGTTCGATGGTCAAATAAATGCAATTAAAGGAATTTCTCTACCATTGCTGAACACAAATGAGAAATGCAAAGGACAAAAGTGGCGATGAGATCGATCGTCAGGTGGGTGCAGTGACATGGCACTGCTTTGTACATTAATATAGAGGACGTAGCTGAGCCATGAGGCAAAGGTATTGATTTAGCGATCAGTCTACATCCATGACGTCTCCTGTGGTCGTGAACTTCAGATGATGACAAAAACAACAAAATTGCTAATACAAACTGAAATGAGTTTTCTTTATGGGGTGAGTTTGGGTAGACCTGAACAGTATAGTATGAGTCAGAACTTTTTGGTGAGAATGGCTTTTCTTTAGTTTGTTTTTCGATTAAAATGATGACATGCTTGTCTTTGTACAAAACAAATATTATGTTGCTTATTGGATTTGTAGGCATGATTGTCTCTGTAGCACCCTGATACTTCATATATAACTGTCTGTTTTGGCACATTTTACCTCCACTTAAAGTGATACATAGGGCACTAAATTCAAAATGAAACCTGTCTCGGTAAAGTGCTTATAAACCACAGCTGCGGGGCTCTATTTTCCACCTAGAGTTC
>JAPSES010007201.1:0-14396 GCA_029822895.1 Maxillicosta whitleyi
ACACATATATATATATATATATATATATATATAACAAGAATATACAGAACATTAGACATTCCAAGACACAATAATTCTAACCAAATAATTAGAAGACATAGAAACTATAATAATAAATCAATTAATTAAACAAATAAGACAAAGCATAAATAAATAATTTAATTAAAGAGAATAAAGATGAAGATCCAACAATAAGTAAAAAATACAGTTAGTAAAGGGAGAAAAATATAACAATGACACATTTATTCAAGGTAATTATGGTAAAAGTCAAGAGCTAAGTACTTTTTTAATTAAATTTTATAGATATTTTTGGACTTAAAATAAATTTTCAGTTTCAGTTCACAAAAGAATATCAACAAACCAAAGTGATAACCATAATGATAGCAATAACTACAACCAGAACCGAGTAAACTGGACAAAGTATAAATAAATAAGTTAATTAAAGAGAATAAAGACGAAGACAATAAGTTTAAAAAAAATAATACAAGGGAGAAAAATATAACAATGACAAATATATTCAAGGTAATTATAGTGAAAGTGAAGAAATACTGCACTTTAAAAAAATAAATAAATTGAATACATTTTTTGGACTTAATTAACAATAATTTAACAATAATTGAAATGATGGGGATGTTTTGGACATTTTAGCTTTACTCTGTCCAGAAGGAGTGGATTTGTGGAAACAGGAAATGTGTTTCTACACTTGTTGTCGTTGTTGTTGTTGTTGATGTTGTTGTTGTTGTTGTGTGGTCGCCGCTGTCGGCCGTATTGCTCCGCGCGCCGTCGGACCGCCCCGTTTCCGGCCACTGGCTCCGGAACATGAGCCCGTCCACCCGGAGGAACTCACCCCGGAGGCGTCGAGGGCGGAGCCGTCCTGCCTGTCACTGATATGGTTCATTTCAAAAAGTATCCACCGCGTTAACAGCTCAATCCGCTCCAGCGGCTCTGGGTTTTTGTCTTTTCTTTGGTTCTTTCCTTTTCTTTCGGTCCTTTTTCTGCGTCGACACCGCGGCCGTTCGTCCGACCGGAGCAGAACCAGGATGCCGGTGAAAGGCGGAGGAAGGCTGGCCTCTTACCCGAGCAGGAGCGAAAATGTCGGAGTAAGTGTCAGTTTGTGACATGGATTTGACATGTGTGACGTTACGTTTGGGAATGTTTTTCCTGCTTCGTCAAACCGTGGTTGCGGTTCGCCATGTTGGTGACGGGCGGAAGTTTGGAGCGGAGCCTCTGTTCCATTTACAGCCGCCTTTAGTGTCAGTGTTTCGGGGTTGTTTGACTGAGGACCCGCCGGTGGTCATTTTAGCTCATACACCTGTTGTACTTCATAAGAGCCAATAACAGCCTGGTACACACGTTAGCTAACATTTACCTGCTGTTTCCTGATTTTTAACGGCCTTAGATCTATTAAAAAATAATAAAAACTATAACAAAAAAAAAAAAAAAAAAAGGTTCAACTTGCCTGAAATGAAATATAATGAGTGTGAAAGTGGCTTTAATCCAGACTGACATGTTTCAGATTACAGGAGTTGGACAAGTCAAAGTGGTTGAATCAATACGTCCGTGTGGAGCTGCAGCCATCGATTATTAATGTAATCAGATAATCTATTGATGAATTTCGATTAAAGGAGCATTTGAATGGGTGAATAAAATATAGTAAGTATGTAAAATAGACATGTATGAAAGTGACAAACAACTTGTCCTTTATTCCAGAACCAGCTGAAGCAACAACCACAAAAATTATAGCAATTTTATTATTATTATTATTATATATTGTTTGTCTTTTGCACTTCTCTTGCTCTTAAATCTCTTGTCAACTTGACTTGTGGATTGATCCCCCCTTTGTGGGATCAGTCTAATCTAATCTAATTTAATATGGTTTAAATGTTTGTATAACCCAAATAAACATGAAAACACTTACTAAACCACAACAAAGCAAGTAATTTGTACAATATGGACTAGACACATAATATCAGTATGATAAGTAAAAGAAATATACATGAATAAGTGTCAAAGTGTTGTTGTTTGACATTACTAAATGGTTTTGGTCAGCGGTGGAAGTTTGGGTCTTTAAGGCTTGATGTTTCTGGTACGAAAGTGGTCTGTGATAATTAATTATTGGACATTTGTTTACATCGCTGCTACTCTTGTCTTTTTTCAAGTCTAATCCCTGACATTTCTAGTATTTGTTGTTTGTTGTGAGGTTCTGGTCACTGGGGAGGGGTTGTTCACACAGTAACTAGACTGGTTTTAGGTCAAGGTTGTGTGTGTGTGCGTGTGTGTGTGTGTGTGTGTGTGTTGCCTCTGGGCTCTGATCCAACTAATGATGCTGTGACAGTCTACTACATTTAATGAGAATTGTGCTTTTGCTCATAAGTTAAATGTAAAGTTACAGCTATCAATTTAAAACAAAAAAAAGATTAATTTTTCGATTATTTTTATTTGATTTGATCGAATGGTTTGAATAGGTGAAAAAAAAAATAGCAACAATGTGAAAAAGACATGTCTGAAAATGATAACTCGTCTTTTTTTTCCAGAACCAGCTGAAGTAACAATTACAAAAAGTAAAAAATTAAAAGGATGTAGAAAAAAATACCTACATAGAAATAAAAACACTATAAAAGTATCTATAGATATAAACAACAACAAAGAAGTCCAATGACATCTACAAACAATTTGTGCACTGCAGGCTTCAACACATTTGGATCCAATTTACTAAATGAAACTAACTCCATGTTGATCCTGGAGTCATGTGCGTCACAATAAGCATCCGTGTGAAACACAACAGTGGAACCAATGTTTAACATCAACAAAATTAAGAAAATGAAACTTTGATTCATGAAAATTGAACTCTAATCATACTTTTCACATTTTTAAGCTTCCTTTTATTGGGTACTGATAATCTGAATATCATGTGTGCTAAATAGCTCAAATTTTACTTGCACATATGAACATCAAACCCATGTAGCGTCCTTACATAGCAGAACACCACAGCCTCGGTTCATTTCAACAATGCTTCAGACACTTCCTCTTATACTTGATGTTCTCTTGCTTTAGGAACCAACAGTAATTGCTCATCATGTTTTTGTTGAAGCACCTTTACCTGGTTTCCCTGTAATAAATCTGAAAAAACAAAAATGATTATCGTACTCATCACCCAAACTACTTTTTGAACAAATCAAGGTGTGAGTGGAACAAGTTGAATATTGAACAATATGCTTTAACATGTCTTAAAGTAATTAATCATAATTCTGGGGCTCTGTGAAAATGTTGTGCAACTTGCACAAATTAATCCTGTTAATTCTAGAGGGCTGAGCTTTGATGGTTTTAAAGGATCAGGAATAGGTTCTCAAATTCCAGCTACAGTCTTGTCAATTTGTGCCAAATTTTCCTTCAGTTATTGAAAGTTGTCTGAATTTTGACCATAATAGAGTTTATTTAAATCAGACATTGGCCTAAAAATACTCAGGAATTCTGATGTCTAATAGGACATTTTAACAGCTGTGTACGGTCATTGAATCAGTACGAACTTGTAACATAACAGCATGGGAGCGTCTCACCTCGGTTAAAAATAATTCAAAGCTTTCACGAATCCTTTAGCAACTGAATGAAATAACCTCAACCTTCACAGTCAGACGGAAGGATCAGCAGAACACCCATCCTCCTATCATTAGGCCATCACTATAAAGCCCCTCCAACCAGGAAAAAAATACGTATAAAAACTCTTTGTTGCCATTGCCACAAACTCTAATGTGATTATATGATGCAGCTAAAGGCAATAAATCAACTTTTGTGGAACTAAAAGTCTTGACATGTTGTATAAATGCTCATGTAAGATTTGTATTGAATAAGAACATATATCACCCTATTACACCAGTGAACTACAGAAACACATAGTCCATTTAGAGTGTACAACCCTGTTATAGAGCAGTGCTTCTTTAACAGGCTTCTTTGACAGTCTTGACAGACAACGTCAGGATTCATCAGCCTCAGTGAGTTTATGAAACACTGGTTCAAGGAGCACGATGCGTCACTTTCACATATGGAATTGCCCACAGTAATTTGGTGTAAAATGAATGCTACTCTGGACAGAAATATATTATCTTGTAATGTTGTGTTATTATTAGCATTATTGGCATTAGCAAAACCATCATGTAATCCAAGTGAGGTGGTCCAATGTTGTTATTTGCTTGTTTCCAATAGGTCATGAGTTATTGTGAAGGTGCTGTGGCTTTGTTGTTGTTTTTTGTTGTTGTCTTCATTGTCTTGGTTGATGTCTTTGTTGTCTTCATCGTCTTGGTTGTGGTCTTTTTTGTTGTCTTCGGTGTTGTCTTTGTCTTCATCATTATCTTGGTTGTGATCTCAATCATTGTCTTTGTTGTTGTCTTCACCATTGTCTTGGTTGTTGTCTCGATCATTGTCTTTGTTGTTGTCTTCATTGTTGTCTTTGTCATTGTCTTCATCATTATCTTTGTATTCATCATTGTCTTTGTTGTTGTCTTGGTTGTTGTTGTTGTCTCGATCACTGTCTTTGTTGTTGTCTTGGTAATTGTCTTTATTGCTGTCTTCATCATTATCTTTGTATTCATCATTGTCTTTGTTGTTGTCTTCATTGTTGTCTTTGTCATTGTCTTCATCATTATCTTTGCTGTTGTCTTGGCCATTGTCTTTGTTGTTGTCTTCGTCATTGTCTTTGTCGTTGTCTTCATCATTGTCTTTGTTGTTGTCTAGGTCGTCTTCATTAGCAATTTCTTCAACCATCTGCTCAGACAAAACTACTGTTCGGTTTCATTTGAAATTTTATATGTAGGTTCTTTAGGACAATGTCTACAAAGTTTCTTCACAGTTATGAGAGATTTAAATTCTTGATGTTTTGACCGATATTACTATAATTTCCATTGTGCACTGATAAGACATCGCAAATGGGCTTTGATTTAATTAGTTGAGTTTTCCTCCAGTGAAGGTACCACCCATTTCTATTGGGACATTGATCTCCTGCATCAAGACCATAGGACTTAGAACATAGAAACAGAACCTGACAACCTCACAAATTCAACTTGATTCTTAATGGAACATTCTAGTGAGATTACGGGGCCGTTGGTCCTATTTTTAAGGTGAAGTGGAAGTAGTTTAGTGGAAGTGGATGTTTGTTTAATTGTGCTGTGACTGGCAAATGAACTTGAGTTGAGACCATTGTGAACATGTTTGGAAAACAGAGTCTAATGTCATTAATTTAAGCAAGAAGAAAGCAGTCACTGGGTGTAGACGTGAAGAGGAAGCAGCGCAAATGTACAACTGTTTGTCTGAACACTACACAGCCCACATTTCAAACATTACTGTGTTAAAAATGTTCTTGATGCTGTTAACCAGTTGGTCGTATTGAAAGCAATGAAGGCATACTGGTTCATGGTAGCTGCTAATGTTAGCTGCTAGCTAGTAGGACTGTTAATTTAAAGCTATTAAATGTAATAGTCTTTCTTAATTTCTCTCTGGATGTTTGTTGATGCTTGAGATGTAATAAAACTTTTGTATGTAGACACAATGGGTCATTTCATTCATCATGTTAATGCAGTTGCACCTGAGAATATTTTTACATGGCCGGATGAATTATTATTTATTCAAACACGTACTATGTGGATTGGCAACCTTACAGAAATGGCCGTAAGACCCATTGTGGATTTCCATCCCAAGTTTGGTCAAGACAGTGCAATGTGGTGTTTTCTGAATCAGACTCATGCCTGCCCATTCTGTCAGTCCCAGTTTTTCTCACTTGGGTTATTTCAAGCATGGTTGAGTTTTTGCAAGTCAAATCAGGACACTGAACATTACAGTGATGCAGAAGCTGAAAGGAGAGCAAACGCATGAAGGAAAGAGCTCAGAGTGGTCTTTTAGAAAACATTAGATCCAGTTTTCAATCTGATTTAATGGAGATGATTATATTACAGCTGTAATGGATTTGAAAAAAGTAATTTATGTACACCTTAAATGACGCACCCTCAAATATTAGGGGATAAATTGTGTTATTTTTTTTAATCTAATGAAACAGCCCTTAAACACCCACATCTTTTTTGTCACAGGTTCCAAAATGTATAGATTTTTTTTTATCTCTCCCAACTGATTTATTTCCATTTATTATAATAATAATAATATCTGGTACATTTTGATAATAATCAGGTATTTACCTGTATTTAACTCACTGATCATGTAGATGTTCAGAAAGACTTAGAGTAAATTCACTGTTTTTTGTTTTTTTTTTAATCAGGGAAAAAAATATAAAAAAAAATATAAAAATATATCCTGAACGGAACATAAACATGTAACATAACATAAAAAATAATAAAACAAAAAAATAATACCTAACAAAATACAATCAACACATGGTGATTCAAGGAGGGGAAAAGCATTTATGTAAATTTCGAAAATTGTACATAAAAGTTCAGACACATCACCCACAGTTAATGGACTTGCTGTAATTTGATATCATAATTTATTCACTAACATTAAGATGGCACAACATTTGTAAGTTAATGTGAACTTAATCTAAACACAAGTGCAAACAGATGCCAATACAATGCTATAAAACAGACTGAAATAAACTCCCTTACTTGGCAACCTTTGCTAGCAACACAAAACCATGGGTTAGTTAGTGCAACATTGTGCAGAATACTGTAATTGCATTAATGAGTGGACCGTTTATAGTGAATGTTATCTATACAGTAGAACAGGTTTGATGGTACTTTTTCAATGAAGTCTGTACAATCCCTCTGAAACATAGAGCATATGTCAAATGAAGATCCATTTCAAACCAAGATTTCACCCAACCATAAGACATATGATGACAAAAATACACCTTCAGCTAAGGGTTATTTTGTTTTTATTTAATATTTTCTAGAAAATGAGTTAAATCGGTTCTCACTAGGTTCTCACTCAACAAGAATGAAACTACTTACTCTTTTTCTACGACCGCAGCCTGTATGATATTAACCATTAACGATGTGAAACCACTGAGGTGTTCCCGATTTAGCACAAGCACAGACACAGAACATCCCCGTTACCATGGTAATTAAATTTGCACTGTTTTGCTGCTCTGCTTCAAGTCATTGATGTCTTCTGTCAAGTGTCGTCTTTTTGCTCATACGAGTTATCGAGTTGTTTTTTTTTTTTTTTTTTCACATTTTTGTGTTTGACGTGAGAGTTGGCGGTGCTGTGAGAAACAGTGGAATCATAGTATTTTCTGTCATTGAGCACCTTTACATGCACAACAATACTCCGATCATTATCTGATTTCTGGAGTTATCAGACTATATTTATGCAGGGTTGTCACCAGGAATTTTTCACAGCATGGGGGTAGTGGACCGTGTGTGTATGGGGGGGGCCCTGTCATTAAAAAACAACGCATCACAGTGTGGGGTAAAAAATCAGAACATGGGGGGGCCGCTACGCTCAAATACCCTGGTGAGAAACATGATAAAATATAATGCAATATGTTTTATTAGACAACAGCAGTAATCTGATTATTAAAAATCTGATTAACTCACCTAGATTTCTCCCCAGTACTCTAACATCTTCCTACTTGTATACAGGTTGATCTGATTTATTTAATACATTTACATCTGCACATGTGTAAACACAACTAAAATCATAGAAAATAGAAGTCATGTAGTCAAATGTTAGTGGAAGACAATAACAGGAAGTTGGAGTCTACTATACTATCATTATGTATATAGGTACTCCGAAAGACTCAAACGTCTAAACCAGGGTTTTCGATTATTGCATTTGTCAAGTGCATGTAAACGTGTCAAATCTGATTATTACAAATGTCTGATTACTCCCAGTTATCGCGTTTTTATGGTCATGTAAACGGGGTCAGTGTGACAAACATAACAAAAAGTCGCCCTTTATTTTCACAAAAGTAAGCATTTTATTAACATTACAATGATTGTTTGTTAGTTTTGTCTCTGGAGGAGCTGTAAAACAAAACGTCAGACACCAAAATGAAGTTGCACTGTTTGCTCGAGTATGTTTTTAAGTGTAAATTTGAGTCATTAGGATGCTCATAGTCAAGGTCGTACAGATGCAGTAAAGACCAGGAAAGCCAGGCTTCAGATTTGGCCTTCATAACAAACTTTGTTTTTGTGACCTCAGTGGGGTTGGAGGTCGACTGGCAGATTATTTCTAAATAATGATGGACAGTATACAGAGGATAAACAGCCTAATATCAACCCATTTCCTACCAAACTCCATTATTTTACCCAGTTTTAATGCATCCATTCATAATAAATACCTAAAGGTTATAGTTACTTAAACAAACTGCAATGAATACCAAAAGGAACCAATAAATATATATTGGATTTGGTGATTATTGGATGTCATTGATACATATTTGATATTCATATTTAGAAAATGAATGAATGAATGTGCTGTTCTCTAATCTTAGCCTATCAACTCTGAACAAGTAGTGTACAATGATTTATTTATTCAATATATTTGGAAATTATTTGTAATCACACCATGGATTTTATTTTATTCATACAATATTCAATAATTTAAATTTTTTTTTTGAGAAGTAATGATGTTAAAGTTTGTGTGGCGCACTCCATATATTTGTTATTGGTGTCTGTGATTTCTAATGACCATATTTGTATTTGATGAGCTACTATTTCCCTTTAGATTAAGTAAGTGTAATTGCTGTAAATCAGGGTCAGTGATGTTCCTTCTTGGTGTGTCTGTCTGTTCCAGTATGATGCATAAGTTTAACGTACTGTTACTCCCAGAGCTCAGCGTTGTTGCTACATGAGCTTGGACAGCTGCTGGGAGTGGTTGACTGATAACATTCCTGTGTTTCTTATATCTCCCTCCCTGAATGTGTGTTCGTCTTAGTGTTTACTGGCGTTGCCCTCTGACTGGAATACTTCCAGAGGCCAAGGGTGTGGTGAACCACTGAAACCCAAGCTATGAGTCTGAACCACATCTCTAAAGTTCTGCTCTTTGACTCGTGTATCCGAGGGTGGGACAGAAAACGGCACATGAGCCACCTGACCGGAGCGTTTGCATGGTTTTATTTATTTATTTATGCTAAACTAAACTAAAGATTATGTCATCTGTCCATTGTGATCACAGCCATGAACTGTCCACACATAGTCATTTAATTTTAGTTCTGCCTCCAAACACTTTCTGAAATGGGGAATTCTTCAGATTCAGTCAGGTGTCTGATATCTGAGCCTGTTGGAACTGAAGCAGAAGGGAAGCAAGAAGCATCCCACCAGAAAGGCTGTTTCAATAGTCCACGACTCATCAACTACCGTAAAGACTTGTCGACTCGGCAGATTATGAACTGCAAAAAAAAAAAAAAAAAAAAATACTGCTTATTTATATTTTATTTTCATTCCTTTAATAAGAACTTGTTAAACTTGTTCACAACACAGTTTCTTAAACAAATATTCAATTCGACAAATATTGCAGCAGCAATAAAATATTTTTTTCCCCTTAAATAAAAGTAGATTTTGTGCATAATAATGAACTCAACAATGGCTGATAAATAAAGAAATATTCAAGAGTTACAATCGGCAATGAAATAAAAATTTTTTCCTTTAAACAAAAGTGCATTACATCATCAACAACTTATCAATGAATAACTTAGTCCTTGACTAGTTTTGCCATTAACTAGTCACCGCAGCCCTAAAGAGCTCTTAAAGAGATTTGAAAAATCATGGAAGTATGGGATTTCAGCTTTTAATTCAAAGGCTTAAACAAAAATATTGCATTAACTATTTAGGGATTACAATCATTTTAAATACAGTGCCTTAATTCTCAGAGGCTCAGAGGTAATTGAACAGCTGACTGATAAGCAGCGTGTCTTCTGTATGTGGCCTGTTCCCTGGTTATTCTGGGCTAAATTAACTAGATGAAAGGTCTGGAGTTCCAAATGTTGAGTCTGCATTTGAACTAAAACGCTGCCCTTCAGTCA
Organism: Maxillicosta whitleyi; assembly: GCA_029822895.1. Classification (NCBI taxonomy): domain Eukaryota; kingdom Metazoa; phylum Chordata; class Actinopteri; order Perciformes; family Neosebastidae; genus Maxillicosta; species Maxillicosta whitleyi. Next base: position 9,965 of record JAPSES010007201.1, read on the forward strand.
CATCTTGATTGCTTCATTTCACACCCACTGTGCTGGTGTGCAGAGACAGCTTTACAAAATTTGTGTCACTGGTTAAATATACAGCGTTAAATAAATGTATTAGACCGTCGCACAGTGTAAGGTTTATGCTATGGATACCCTATATGAACAGAACTGGTAACCATTCATCTGGAAAATCATTTTATTTTTCTGTAATGGTTAATACACCAGTAAGGAGAAGCTCTGAAGCCAAAATCCACGATCTCAAGGATAAAATTATTAGATTTTGGGGCCAAAGGTCAAGATTTACTATGCAAACTTAGAAACATGAACGCTCTGTGCCAGTGTGTTAGTTTCAGTGTTCGTGAGCTGATGTTGCCCGCTACTCCTCAACTGAGTTGCCTCTGTCTCTGCCCAACATAACAGATGCATTGTCTCATGCAACTTAATGACATACCACTTGTTCAGCTCCATTACTGCACTGTCTGACACAAATATCAACACAATACACACACACAGATACACACTCTGACACATTCCTTGGACCTGTACTCGGTGTTACATTTACATTCCTCTGGCAGCAGCTTCGCTCAAGCCTATTGTTACTGTGCATAACAATGTCTCCTTTCTTTAGCATTCCAGATGACGATACTGCATTTTTATGACTAAGAAATGACCTGTCTATTCAGAAAAGAAAAATATATATATTATGAAATGCCTAATTTAAATCTTATTTTTCTTGAACAACACTATCTCTCAGTTTAGCAGCTCTGTTTAGAAGTAAAAACATCTGATTAGAAATGCAACACTGAAAGATGTAGGCATGTACTACTAAAACTACTGAAATGTACAAGCTAACTATACTACAAATGAGAAATATGTACCGCAAATACAAGTTGCGTGTGTTGTGATTATTTCATTGAAGTGGAGTGAGTATTGTGCTGGGAGGGGTTGACTTTCAGGCCAATCGGAGGTCTCCTTTCAAATGTTACATCAATTAACCAATCGTATTGCATTTTTCTTGGTGAAATGTAGAACCCAAAGCCAGTTGCTACTTGTGTACTTGAGACGGTCTTTTGTTGTATTTTTGCGGAAAAAAAGATGGATTTAGCCAACATTCAGAACTGACAAGATGAGATACAACTATAGATATTTAGCACAGCTTTCGCCAAGTGTTTAGCTGTGTTTTTTAAAAGTCAGCCATGTAAATCACAGCCGAACAGCTCGCTAACCCTCCACAATAAATTCACCCATTCATGTCTTAATTGACATTATTATATGCACTGGTGTTGGTTATGTTAGGATGGAAAGAGGCCGCCCCCAAACTGTTACACAAAGTTGGTAGCATGGAATTGTCAAAAGTGTTCTATTGAAACATTAAAGACTCTTTTATGCTCGATTCAAGGAAATAGGCACGGACATTTCTGATATTAGCTAGTGCCACTGCCTTCGTACTTCCATGCGTCTGGTTTGTTGAAATGAACATTTATCAATAAACCCAACGGAGGATTCTGCTATGAATTAACATAGTGGCTGAATACCACGAAGAAGAGTAAAGTATTTTGAGACGGAGAAGAAAGTCAATAACAAACATGACAGCAGAGGAGGTATTAATAATGCAGATACTAATATTGATATCCAGAATGGTAGATGTTATAAACATGTCGGTATTTTTTTTTTTTTTTACTAACTCACAGTTGCTCTTTGAAAAGTTCCACTATTTCTGGAAATTATTCTCATCAAATCTTAACACTGCCTTCTGTGGTTCTTGGTGGTACTGCTCCGTATTCTGAGTCTGGGTTTGCCTCCACAAGCTCCTGGAGAACAGTCAGAATTTCACGCATATATGCAGAGGATGGACAGAACAGTCCATCCGTATCTGTCTGTGTCTTTAACGTCCAGCATAAATTAGCCTGAAGAGTTCCTTTGACTGGAACTAAGGGACCAAAGGTGGCTGTGGCTAAGGAGGTACAAGTGGTCCAATTACCAGAATTCTCCTCTGTTTCCAGTCATGTACCATTGTGTGGCAAGACGACCTTTACCTTCCGTACTCACACTGGTGCGTGAATGCATACGAATGTGTAGTGGTGGTCAGAGAGGCCGTCGGTGTGGATACAGTAGCGTACCGCCAGTCTGTGATTGTGGAGTGAATGAATAATGGATTCATTGTGAGTGCTTTGAGTTCCAACAAAAGGAAAGCCCTATATAGATCTGATCCATTAGAACCCCTGAAAAGCACCCCCACGCCATTACCCCTCCTGCAATCAGGCCCAGACTTGTCCAGCCGTGAATGCTTGACGTCACCGCATCCCACACTTGGCTCAGCAAAGAAAGCCCATTCCATGAAGCTCTCTATGCACGGTTCTGGAGCTAATCTGAAGGGCACATGGAGGTGAGAGGTCTGTAGGTATGGATGGTGTCCCAGATGAAGGAATGCTGTCTAAAATATGTAGCCTTGAGTCAAAATTTCATTCAAATTAAATAATATTGGCACCATGTCCATACATTTTTCAGGACCGTATTAATACAATATACTATTCTGATAGACATCAACTAGTACACTGCCAAAACACTCTAGATGAAGATCACACCACACTTCTTGTACCAGAAATGCAAATGTGGGAATAGATCATTCAACCAATATTTAATATGTTGATGGTAATTTTTTTGGAAATCAAAAGCCAGGTTCAGAGTTAAGGTTCACAAACCACATTGAAATAAGAAAAATGAAGAAATGAAGCAGTAAATCACAAAGTTTCTGTTGTTGCCTGTTCATTGCTTGTATTTGTCTTTGTAGCTGCCTATTAAAAAATCACTTTGCATAGTTATAAATTGAAGTACTTTTTAGTCATACTGGTGAATAAATATGTGATCACCATACGGGAAACGATAAAAAAAAGTTGTGAGTCACTTTCAACGGTATAGATAGATCGTGCCTTGAAGATATGGTGGACCCACTGGTAACTTTACTGTTACTAGGAGACAATACTGAAATAATACTGTGAACTCAGGCCCTAGATACAGATCATGTGATGATGGGCTTGTTTGCTCTATTTAAATGTGCGTGCTACCGCATTTGCCTTTGTATTGGTCAGACTCAGAGGAGGGCGAGGGGAGTTCAACACAGAGAGTGAGCATTACTAAGGAGACATTATCTGTGCAATGACAGGAAGAGGGAGTGATTGTTTACAGGCTGCCTCCCATCTCTTGGTTTGTAGTTTTAATGTAACCGCACCCTGATGTCTTGAGGCCACACAAAAACCACAAAACAAAACTACAGAGCACTGTGTTGACCCTGGTGCTCTAATCACACGCCGTAGCCTCAAACATCAACTTATCTAACTTCCTTTGTGTCAAGGATGAGCTTTTTTAGAGCATGAAATAATCACTGCTCAGGATGGTGGATGTTCTTGATGAAACAATACAGCATGAAACGTGCTTTCAGTGCTTCTTTAGTTTGTAAAAGGATTGTGTTTCTTCCCTCAAAGCCCGTGCAGGTCTTTACTGTGATGTTACTGCTTCTGTAAGAGGCACCACACCAGCATCCACTGTCTGTGTTATGTGTAAATAAAGGACTTGTGAGTCATACTCATCCAGTTTAGAAAAACGCTGTAACAGCATCTCTGTCGGCACCAGCTGTAATCACATACCAGTATACATATTATTTACACAGGACAAGATTCAGAACTCTGTGGGACAGTTACAGCCCAGCAACAACACTTTCTGGGTGGTTTTTGAGGTGCTAATTATTATTTTTTGTCTAAACTTAAGTTGTATAATTGATTTTGTCTTTTGTAAAATTACTATTTTTCTCAAGACCTTGTGTTAATAGTGGAAGGATTGGACCACTGCATTAAGTATTCTGCAGCTCAAGCCAAACACTCTAAATTTGGTGAAGCTCTGGACTGTTTCGGGGAGAATAAGATTAAGTCACGTAACACATGGATTAGCCGTCAAAGTTTTGGACAGTTTGAGCCTGATGAATCCTGGTATTCTCGTCTTGGAATATGTCGGTGCCATGTGGGCAGAAAAAAACCCCTGGTCATTCAGTATATTCATGTCGTCCCACTGATGGATGATAGTTAAGGGTCTGTACAGTCCTGATGCCACCCCCCCACCTCTTCGTCTCCAGTTCCTTGGGAACATCGGGTTTCTCCTGGGGCAGTAATGATGTACTATGGAGAACTAACCGCTGTAAACAACAGCATTTACACAGTTGTAAACGGTGATAATATCACGTTAGCTTCATAGCATAATTTCCTAAGTATTAGAACCTGTTGAATTCAGGTGTTTCTTTTCTAGTAGTAATAGTTCTATATTGTGATAAATATGTAATCTTTAGTTTACATAATCTTTCCCTCTGAAATGCCTCAAAGATGGTTTTAGTTTATTTTTCTCAACATTGAATTTTTTTTTCATGACTGATTTTAAATGTTTTACCTCTAAATTTGTA
>JAPSES010007242.1:0-14394 GCA_029822895.1 Maxillicosta whitleyi
ATATATATATATATATATATATATAAAACTTTTTTTCTTAATTATCCTGGAAGTGTGTCGTTATCATTTAATTAAACATATAAGTCTAATTTTGACAACCTCAAGCCTGGGGGGCATCCCTCTTTTTGCTGCCTCACTGAGGGGGTCTCCACTGCATGTTGTAAACCATAGATTTACAGCACACATGATTTATATATTACTGTCAACAAACCCTCTGGAAAGACAGTATTGTTGGTGTATCTGTAACTGATTTGATGACTTGTCTGTTACATAAAGCTTCATTGTTTTCCAGAAACCATTAAAAACACACCACTGAACCTGATTGAATTCATCCTTTCGGATATAAAACAGAACTGTGTATTTTCTTGGCAAAGTTCAGCATCAGTCAGACAAAGAAAGTTGTATTTTTTCATCCCAAACCAGTGTCCAACAAATAATAAGACAAACAGAATATATCTTAGCCTTTAAATAATAATAACAACACTCATTTCTGGAAAATAATAATTATGATAATCTGTCACATCACCACTCTCTGAGAATATATAGGAACTATGTAGAAGTTGATCCAGAATTAGGTTGGCTTGAGATTCCTTCAAAGTAGAGAGAGAGAGAGAGACAGGGGGAGAGAGAGAGAGAGAGAGAGAGAGAGAGAGAGAGACCGACCCTTACTCCTGGTTAAAACTCTATCAGCTGCAACAAATTCTAGCAACAGATCTATCAAAAACATTGGTCGAACCTGGCTCATAAACAGGTCTTTGGGAATGGGTTGTCCAGGAAACATCAAGTTTAATTCCTTGGTCAAAGCCTGAAACCATCTTTGTCTCTGTCTGTTCATGTTTAGATCAGCCAACTCTGGTCTCTCCATTAACACCAACCACAACATCAATATCAAAGCTGAGCCAATCTCCCCGCCTCGTGACCACCTCAGCCAACCCAGTTACATCTCCCAGCCTCACGCCGTGGCTCTTCCTCCTCATCCTCACTCCTCTACCTCTTCGTCCACTCGGGCAGAGATGGGGAGGTCTCCCACCGACAGCATCAGCTCATCCTGCAGCTCCCACGGCAGTGACCGGGACGAGCATCAGCGGCCAGACTTCCACTCGCTTCCTGTCGGGGTGATGAGTCGGTCAGAGGGCAGGGAGAGCCCAACGGTCAAACGAATGCGAATGGACAGCTGGGTGACATAGGCCCCGAGGCCACACCATGACAGACACACGACCGGAGCAACACAGGATGTGGACACTGTTATGCAATGAAATGTGGATTTTACTCATGTGTTCTTTAAATTATCTTTGTCTATTTTTTTGAGAAAGATTTATGTTTTGACTCTTTCAGCATCATCTTGTAACCTGTCAGAAAGTCTCCAGTGGTACTTCAAACAGTATGTACATTAGATCCACCTCTGAAAAATCAGTTAAGTATCACAGACTGATAATAAAGTTCCAGTTATAACATAATGAGCCATTTCCTAATTAAATGGGATATAGTACATTCAATAATTTAACCCATAAAGACCCAAACAGCCACCAGCGATCAAAAGCATCTACTGATATAAAATGTTTAATACCTTTTCATCCATTAATCCTGTCAATCCATGCAAATAATTGGTGTAAAATACAGTTTATCACCTTTTCATGGTCATCAGATATGACCCATTTGGACGTTCAGAGGCTCCGTAGTTACCGTGGAAGTCATCTTCTACATTGATTCACCAGTAAAACCCATAGAGTTTGATAAATGACAGAAGTTTTAGAGACTTGGTTTTATGCTGAGTCATATTCTTGCTGAAAAAAGCCACCTGAAATAAAACAATAGCCTTTGAATTCACTCATAGTTTGTTTTTATGAACATCTACACGATTAGTAAATTAAATATCGGGAAAAATACCTGATTTACACAAAAAAATGCAAAACACAGAGGATAACATTATAGTAAATGGTGATACATTACTTAAGTGGGTCTTATGGGTTAGATTCATCTAACAGGCTTCATGAGTGGGATGGTAACGCAGTGATGTATTTACAGATGTCTCCCACTGGGTGTCACCAATTCACTGCTGATCTTCTCAGGGTTTGAAACTTCAAATAAAAGCAATACTCCCTCATCATCTTGGTTACTCCTCTACAAACAGTTATTTATATCAGCCAAAGCAGTATGCTTTTTTTTTTATGTTGATGCTGTGTGTTTTTATATTGTGCACAGAATAAGGCAATGTTTATTTCAGATATTGATTTAAATCAAAAAGCCATGAACACTTGTTCTGTATCAAAATATGTCTTTATTGTTTTGTAAATAGTATCTTTAATATATATCACTTTGGATGTAACTACATATTGTTAATCTGTGTGTTGTATCAGCCTGGGTGAACGGTGACACCGCCACAAAACCACCACCATTTGACAAAAGTATATTTTTGTGGATGATTGCCATATTTATTAGGCACTGTCATTTCTTTTTCATGAAGCATCTGATAAATCGGTTTTGTCAAGTGTGTCAAGCTGCACTCTCTTGACCTAAATGCACTCTAGAAAAGAAAAGAACATTGTGAGTATATTCATGTAGTATCTTCTAGTTTGCACTTAAATATATATTTCTATATATTTCTTTCTATTTATAGATATTTCTTCTATAGCAGGGGTGTCAAACATGCCGCCTGGGGGCCAAAACCAGCCTGCTAAAGGGTCCAATGGGATTAAGGGGTGTATTTACAAAACGCAAAAATTATACTGAAGATATTAACAGTCAAGTGTGTCGCAGTCATTTTACTCATAATAGCATATTATTGTATAAATAACGGGGAAAAAACCTCAATTTTTCTTTTAGTTGTAGGTTCAGGTAGTTTAGCTTCAAAAGGGCAAAACTAGTGCAGTTGAAGTTAATAGAACTACCAAGGAAAATAATGACCTGGGCAAATGACAAATTGTTCTTATTTAGTTCCAAACCCCAATAATATACCTGTTACCAATACCAATGTGTTTGCAATACACATGTACAGGTGATAAGTTGAAGAATAATATTGTTAAAATTGCACATGGTTTTGTTACAAAATTTCTGTTTTTTCAGGTTATTCACATTTTTCTGAAAGGATAGTTTGTAAATATAATGTTAATAATTGAATGATTTTTATTGTGTTAAAACAAAAAGAAAATATCGTTATTATTTCTAGGTTGTTCTGCTATTATTTTAATAGTCTGGCCTGATTGAGATCAAATTGGGCTGAACGTGGCCCCTGAAAGAAAATGGGTTTGACATCCCTGATCTAAAGAATCAGACTGCAGAGAAACCGTGTGAAAGATTTTAAAAGATATTGTGACAAGTTTTTATAACAGAAAATGGAACTTATGGGAAATAAGTAGGTGGAACGTGTGGTATAGTTGCAAAAGCACCAAACCGAAAACCACAGAGTTTCAACTGAATGAAAGTGGATGGAAGACAGTTTGAAAAGAGGAAAAAAAATGACAGTTAAAAAGACAGTTAATTAGATTATTTCCCTTAATAAGGAACCGTGTTGCCTTAGTTGGATAAAAATGTTATCCAGCACACAGTTACATCCCCAGCATCAGACACATTCATACTACAGTACGGTGCAAAAGTCTGAGGTCACCATTCGTTTTGTTGTTTTACCAACTTATAATAACTGCATATACGTCTGTCTCTGGATCAAGATGCAACTGTAATATACAGAAATGATGTCTTAAAAAATAATTTCCACACACCAAAGTGTCAAGTACAAAGTGTGACCTACATTTTCTTTTATTATTTTACACCACGTTTGATTCAATACATGTCAAACGTTTCTTATTGTTAAGGTCATGCAAACAGAGGTCACACTAAAATCTGACTCTTGCCTGTAGAAGCCATTTAGTTTAATTCTCTGTATGCTGTAATATTTCTGCACACATTTTTTTTCAATTTTGTAGTACTTATACTGTTAAAAGACTGGACTGTAAATATCGATCATATTTTAAAACTATGCATAAACAACAAAACTGAAGGTGGCCTAAGCATTTGGCACATTAATGCACATATAGAAACATTTTACACATCAATAATAGATTTATTTCAACACCTTTACGTATAAAGTTTATTACGGGCAATTGGGGATGGATTGAATTTAGTCTAACATTGCCTGCAGTTGAAAGCTCCAAATTACTCTCACCCATTGTGAGTTAAATAAGAATAAAGAGCCGGAAATTGAGCCTAAGAACAAAAGATTCACATGTAGGTGCCGCAAATGATAGATGTTTGCATCTTCTGAGGTGGTTAAAAGATGTGTGAATTTTACAATAAGTCATGATTTTTTTCTGAATGAATCATGAACCAAGTGCATAAAACGAGATTACTTATAGTTTCGTTTCTAATGTTCAGTATAGTAAACAGACTTTAATGAGAATAATTTAAGACTTACTTTGTGATTTAAGTAAATTTGCTATTTAAGTAATATTTTTAAACAGGTTAAAAGACACTCAATATTTAAGCAAATTGTAAATGGAGCATCAGAACATGCAAACAGATCACAATGATATTAACTACACAATATGTGGCATGATGAGTAAGTTTATGTGAGTAAAAGATAACTAGTCAGGTTGACTGGCACTTTATTTTTTTTTTCATAATTGTTGTTTAAGTTTTTAAACAAGCCAACCTGGTAGTATGTCAGTACTACCAGCACTGTCAGTAGTAAGTTAGAACAACTTAAATAACTTTAAATGATGTAAAAAAAAACAACAACAAAACAAAAAACAAACAAACAAACAAAAAAAAAAACACGTTTATTGCATTTCATCTTAAAGAAAAGAAGACAGAGATGACCTGATAAATATTGCACATATCCAATATCGAGAGACGTTTCTTCTTCAGCATCAAGTCAACCTAGGTTAAACCGGAAATTAGATAGAGTCATGTCAAAAGTAAAAGGATTTCTTTTGGACATGCATTTCTACATAAGAGAATGCAGTAATATAACCACGCAAATATTTAAAGTGGTATTAAGTATTTAGTATTAAGAGTATTTATTAGTTTCCTGTTTTAGTAAAAGAAACCAAGCTTTAATTATAGTTTATTTTCTAAAACATCACGAACTAGGCTTATTATGAAAGCAAAAAAAAAAAAAAAAAAGGGGGGTTTGTGTACATGAAGAAAACGGGGTTAAATTACGACGAAGTAATGTCAAAGTAGAAAAAAATTCCCCCTTTTACTTCTTATATTCCACAGATTGTAATTCAATAATTAACGTAACTAACTTGATCACATTGCAAAAGCGAATTAACTATCAGCGTGCTTTTACTAATAGATGTTATGATTGTGAATTTTAAAGCCAGTTGGGGTGTTGTTGTCTGGAAAAATAGCCTACACGTGGATTTATTTATTTATTTATTTTAATGTAAAATGAAAAAAAAAAAAAGACTTTAATTTAAGGGGGGGGGGGGTCTAAAAGCAATTAAGACGCCTAGAACACAAAGTCAAAGGTGATATATAAGGTTTGGGATGTAGGCCTATTGAATTTCTTGGTTTATCATTTCTTTTCGTGTGCGCGCGCCTGCCACCGTGCGCGTGCGGAACGTCGGGCTTTAACTCTGAAGGCCGTGATGCGCAGACTGGACAGGTTGGTTTTTGCGCAGCTTGGCGGGCTTGACATTTGATACAGATATGAAGAGGAGGAAGTCTGTCCCGGCCGTAGACACCGTTGATGTTCAGACCTGTCCCGGTCGTCTACACCGCCCCTGAAACCATCAGACATGAGGTGAAGAGGACCCATTCTTCGTAGGTCCATAGCAGCGTAGAAGGTAAAAAAAAAAAAATGGAGTTATTATCATGTTTTCTAGTCGACGTAGAGAAAGTTTAGTGTGGGATGGTGGGGTCTACTTGTGAGGTGGGACCGGTTCAGGTGAGTCGTGTTTGTGGAAAAAACACCATGTCCCCTGGTGGACAGGTGAGAAAGAGGTCACTTTTGATATCTCGTGAGAGTACGTTTATTTTGTGCACCTGCGTGGAAGGCGAGTCATTACAAACATTAACCCGTTAATAAAACAAAATCCGTGTAGTTTCCTAGTCTACCTGTTGAGACATAAAACAGCGTTCACGTCCACGTTTCTGGCAGAAAACTGATAAAGCGAGTTTTCCAAAGTGAAATTGATGAAGTTTTGCAAAATAACACGCTCCTATATCAGCTTCGTAGGATATAGTAAAGGTTTAGAAACACTATTGTACGGTTTTTGTGATGATATGTGGATTCACGTATTTACCTTTTTTTTTTGTTGGACTTGAACGCAACGCAGTGTTTTGTAAACGCATTCGTTGAGAGGGGGATGTAGAAATGTGCATTTTACATGGTCAGACAAGCACACAAAAATTATCTTTCTCGTCACATGCATCTTATTCATACAGATAGAATAAACTTGAAAAAGTGGAGTGTGTTTGCTCTGCTGTCTTAATTCTTTTGGGGTGTGTTTTACTGCTGCTCTTGCCTCATATCAAAGTGCTACTGCAAACTGTGAGAGTTTCAGGAAACCACGTCTTGTTCTGACACGAAAGGACTGTTTGGAGTTGCTTAACACTCCCACTGATTAAATGGAGTAAAAAATAAAAAAAAAATACAATTCAGCAGTTTTTAAAGTAGTTTAGGTGCCTAACACATTGATTATGAAATATCAAGCAGGTCTATGTAGTGGAAAGTGAATGTTTAATGCTTATTCAGAAAGTGGACTGATGCTTTTATGATCTATTTTTATTTTCTTCTGGGCAAAGGGAGTCATTTTGTCGTACCCATCTCTAAAATTCACCCAGTCTGTTGAACGCTTTCACATCTCACCACGGATTAACCCACTATCACGTTAAAATTATGCCATCCTTTATTTGTATGAGAGCGTTTTGTTAAGACTGTAACTATGGTGACCTCATTTGGGAATGTAGGTACTAATACAGTACATGTTTTTTTTTTTTTTACTGTCTCAGCTACATGTGCCAGCCTGCTTCACTGCTGATGATAGAAGTGTCTGATGGGAAAAAAAGGCTGGCATTGTGTATAGTGTGATCCAGAAATCCCTCATGCTTCAGAAAACATGGCACCTATTACCTTGTATTAAAACCAGTCCTGTTTCAACACATTTCTACAGTTAATATATTTTAATACTTAACATTAATTCCATGCAGCTTCAAAACTCATTATTGTATTTGACATTCTTATCCAGAATGTAGCTGTGTAATGAGTGGTCTTTTTGTCCTGATTTTCACCTGCAAATATCCAGTTATCTTCAATACAGCCATATCTTAATAGTAACCAGATATACTGTATTATGATTCTGCGAAATGTGCTGCTAATTGTTTATTTAATCAGGTGTATTATTATTATGTTTCACTAGGGTGTTCTGTTTGTTCATGCTGTAGGCTAGATTCTGGAGTTGAACGCACTAACTACAAATCACACTTGTTTTACCAGCACAGTGCATTTACATACACGGTCATATTTGCTTTATCTGCGGACCTTAGACTTCTGCACCTGTTGCTCATAAACCACTTTTTATTTTTAAAAAATTTTTTTTTACTGTATTCATGCTGGATGTCTCTGTATAAAAGAGTGAGATAGATGAGTGAAATGTTGATGTTTCAGTGAGGTAGATTTTTGGACAAGGTTATCTCCAGTGGCACAGACAGCCTCGGGGTGTTCTTGAACCGCGCTGGTTTTGTTACAGCCTTCACTTCTCCGCTGATGTTGGACTACAAACAGGCATAAGGGATGGTAAAAATCAATGTAACGTAGTGTAGAAGTGTAGGTGTTCAGCAGTGTGTTTGTGTTCAGGCCCGGCTAAGTCTGGTTGACCCCCTGGGCTTGTATTAGAGGTTCGTCATAACTCACTCAGCAGTAAAGCTGCCTGGTTGTTTATTTCACTTAGAAAATTTAAATGAGAGCTACGAGACATTACTAAGATCTCATCTCCTGATGTAGGTCATCTGATTATTTTTCTCTTTTTTTGTTTAGAACCTTGTGCTATTTGTCAGTTAAGTAGATATACAGATAGACACAGTGCAGTTCTGTTGTTTGGTCTAAACTATGCCACAAAAGTAGGTCCTACTATACATCTAACACCTTTAGTATATTCTCAATCATAGTCCTTCTCCTATCTGAAATTACTTTCTTCAGTATATTGTGTTGACCTTTTCTCTGAATTGAAACCAATGCATACATATGTTAAAATCTAATATTGCTCATGGTCACTAGATTCTGGTTCCCTTAGACTTCTAATAAACCCCCTTCAAAAACGGCCATTCGTTTTTTTCCAGGCATTTTGGATGTTGTGCATTCTGTATTCTTCTTTACATCTGTAACGTGCCACGTTAGCCCTTGTTAACCTAGAAATGCAATGACCACATGCCATTGACTTTGCAGCATCTTGCACATCAAAGACCTGCACAGATCTACCTCAGAGAACCTGAAACTGTTTCTGCAAAGAGTTTTAGAGTAATAACTATTTGCACATAACCTGAGGCACCAGTTATCTCCTGTAATGGTTCAGAACTGTGTTTTTATTGTTGCTGGGGCTATTCATAGTTAATCATTGATGTGCCGGGTCTTCATGTAGGATGCAGTATAAAGAATACACCAAAGATCCAGCTAGACATTACAAAGATCATCTAAATTATGCTTCATATCATTAAAAAACAAAAATGACATGCATTATCTTTATGCAGTTGTTGAAAATAATCATTAGTATTTTTGCACAATTGCAATAAAACAGTTGATAAACTAACAGGAATAATATTTTCTCATTATTTCCATCTTTTGGCAAATGCTCTAATTGACGCTATCTCATTGTGTCCCATTCTTCTACTACTGTGAGTTCAATGGAGCACTAGTATAACATAACTAGTGCTAGTTAAATAGTAACATTTCACAGATGGACCTAATAAAAAGAATAGAATAGAAGAAATATTGTGTATTTTTCTGTTAATGTGTGAAATAGTGGTTCCATAGAATAATCAGTGACACAATGATTTGTATGACAACTATAACATGATGGCCCAGTATAGAAGTGAATATGATGTACGGTTTTACCTCATTGTAATCTCCATTTAATACACAGTACAAAGTAAAAACCCACCTTGAACTTGTATCTCATATTTTCAACTTTCTTTCTGTTTTTTATCAGTTGTGGTTGCTTTTCTTGTCATCTTTCTTGAGTCATAAAATTCTGTAAGTCTATAAAGTTATGACCTATTCTCTCCTGACGTCAGGTGTACATTAAGCTGTTGACCGTATAATCGAAGTTCAGGGTAAAATGTTCACAATAACTACAAAAGAGTACATAGAGAATTGGATCCAGGAGGCTGTTGTGTAGCTTTCTTGTCCATTGTGTACTACACAATAGTCATAGTATTTAGAGGCTTTCCAGTTTCCTTCTTCAGGCTGGTTCTCTGTTCAGAGCTCTTACATTTCAGTAATATAATCACTTTAAAATAGAGCAAAACTTATCATGGATGTAGGTTTGTTGATTCTAGGTTTGATTAAAAAGCAGCTAAATGCATATCTGTCTTAAAAAAATGCATACCCCTGGCTTTCCTTTTAGTATTGAATAGTAGTATTATCACAAATTATTGAATATAACTTGTGATTGTGATGACCTAACCATGCAGCTACCATTAAATTGCCACCAATTAATCTGAGGGGAGCTGGTGGCTATAGCTGGGCTTCATCTGATTGGCCAAATGGTGTGAATGCATGACCCAGTATCCATGGCTCCATCTGCTTTGTAGTAATTGTTAGTCCTTCCTATTAACCCTCTGAATACACAATGTGTGCAGATGAGCCTTTTTTTTCATATTCCTTATGATACACACATTCGTCTGCAATTTATTTGTCACATATCTTCATTGTGGGAAAAAATGAGTCCATGCTGCATTTCCTGTGTACTATTAATTATATTTATACATTTTAATTTAATTTTTGATGCTAGGTTTGATTGTTCATAGTATCATATGTCTGCCCACACTCAACTTCCCATGAAATCAGACTGATTTGTAGTGATCTGTCTTTTAAGTGGCCATCCTCCGTGTCCTGCCTGCAGGGTCTCTGTCTATATCTCTATTTCTGTCTATTTCAGTGATCCACCATCTAATCCTTATATCTAGGTCAGGCAGGAGTATTTCTAATCTAGGCTACAGATGTCTGACTAATTCACTCATCTCTGTTCTGTAGAAATTGGTAAACTAACAGGTTAAGGTGTGGTAGCTATAATTACTATCTTGCTACAAATAGCGATCTCAGATACACACAGTGCTGAATGTGCATGGGTCAAACTTCACTCAAACTGTTGGAGAATGTCAGCGTGAACCTGATTTACCTGCTTTAGCTGTAGTAATTGTGCATGTTTGTCTGAGAGGGGCTATCTCTCTCTTTTTTTTTTTTTCTTTTTTTTTTTTTTTTAGTTTTGACTGTTTATACTCACATTTTCATCCTGTATTTGACCTGCACATCTGTCCTGATGATCTCAGATGGTTTTTACACTGACATTCTTACCATGCTTCTAGTTCCTCCCACCCCTCCTCCACTTCCTCTTAACAGCTGATAACATGGCAGGTCATTGGTTGCAGTTAATGACAATATAAAGTATGAAGCCAGTAAGAGGCTTATGGCTCTGGTTGCTTTTCAAAAATCAGGTTTTGTCATTTTGCTGCTGTTTGTATTGCAAGGATCATTTAGTGACATGACAGCTTAAAGCTCAAAGGACATACTACAATATGCACTCGCTGCTTTGTTTCCCTGCATGTTTGTTCATTTCTCTGAAATGCAGATGTTGTTACACAGAATCAGGGCGACTTTGTAAAGGATAAACTGTGAATGAATGATACATGACTCAGCTGTGACATCATACAATCCTGTAATACAATGCAGTGACTTCCTTCCCAAAAAAGATTAGTCCTCAATTCACACCGTGTTTTCACTGATGACCACACCTACACACCATCCACGAGAGGTGAACAGTAAACCTGTATAGCATGATGCAAAACAGGTGACGAATTACATCCTCAGTTAAGTGTCAGATAAATACAGCTTGCTGTGGCATATTTATTGTTTAATTTATTTTGATCTAATCTGTCAATAGGCAGCTAACAGGGTTCAATGTGATGTAGCTGGGAAATATTGTCTGATGGCCACTGCAAGCACCAGTAATTAATGACTTTTAAATTGAAAGAAAATGTGCACACTTTACATAAATCCATCAGTTTAGCTCGGAATCTAACTCTGCTGAGATTCTGTGCATACGTTTCAATCAATCAATCTGTTTTATTTGTATAGCTTCAAATCATAACAAAGGTTATCTCTTGACACTTTACCTTTAGAGCTGGTGTAGACCAGACTCTTAATAAAATTAATTATAGTTAAGTTGCTCTGTTTTCCCTGTACCGAAGTTTGGTCTCTGCATTTTACCCCTTCTAATCCACACACTGTATCAGCATTAGTGCATAATACAGAGTAGGAGTGAGCTGCCATTGAAGGCACTCAGGTACCAACTTTGTACCACTTTTTCAGTAGCAATAAATGCATTTTTTGTTTTGTTTTGTTTTTTGCCAGCAATAGTTCAGTTCTGCCCCACACAAGCCTCAGTCTTTGCTGAACTTTAGTTGTTAAAATTAAGTATGAGGAAGAAATAACATCTCTGATTTAAAAAAAAAAAAAAAAAAAAAAATGTGACTTGATTGCCCAGTGTAGTAATAATACCTGGTTTTAATTACACATTAGAACTACAGTTTGTTTGTTTTTTGGTCTAATATATAATTCATGTCTTTCATTTATAGAAGAATGGAGTTTATGCAAATAATTTTCCTGTTTTTTTGACTGCATCTGATATTATGTCACTGTACAGGAGATGTGTATTGTTGTTTCTCTATTTTATGTTTATACCAAGGGAAAAAAACATTTTATCCAGTACATTCCAAATTATGTAATGATTAGTCATGTTTGCTAATATGCTCAAATCAGATGAAATCTTATAATTCAAGATATGCTGTCTAATATTTTGTGTTTACCAAATGCATCATCATATTGTTTCAACTCTTTCCATCTGCTCCTAAATGAACAATATCTTCTGTGAATGGACATCATGTACTCATTGTTGACATTAGAGGAAAGCTTATAATTGAATATTTGTGAAGGTGAATGTGGTAATGACTAAATAAAGCACAGCGCAAGATAATAAAACAAGGCAGTGAAAAAAAACTTCTGTCTTCCAGTTGGAAATTGAGGTGTCCACACTTCACAGTTCTGTCATAATACTTTTGTTTTTAATACTAATGCATAATACAACTGCTTTGATGGCCTAATTTTTCAGCGTTTATCTGACCTGTCTGTCTGTCTATTCTTATAGCTGCCTGTGATGTCCAGACCTTAGACGTAAACTGAACTCTCTCCCATCATGGACTCCAAAAAGCCAGGCATGCTGAAGCATCTCCGCATGAAGGTGCAACCTCTGCTCCCCAGCCTCCGGCGGGGAAAGGCGAGTTCCCCCAAACCTGTGGTGAGGGTGGAACATCCACTGGACCATCGGATCAGCGCCTCCGTTCCTGACATGAGAGACATGAGGCAGGAGTATGTGCACCTGTCCTCCAATGCACAGCCCCAACAGTGTGACATTTTAAGCTACAGCAGCCCCTCCACACCATTAAACAAACCAGGTGGAGCACAAGGAGGAGGTGGGAGTGGCCTGAAGATGGGAGCAGTCACCACAGCAGCTGGGAGGAGTGAACACAGACTAAGTGTGCCTGCTGACAACACAGACTGGGCTTCCTCCCAGGAGTCACTCAACAGTTTCTGTGAAGACGAAAGGAGCTCAGTGGAGTTAACGTACAGATCTGCCAGAGGTATGGAGCCGGAGGAGCTGGCTCTGCCTGAGATGATGACCGTCTACAGTCCTGATGCTTCTGCAGAGATGTCCAAGGACAACCCACAGGTACAGAAGTTGTATAGATAATGTTTCAGTTGTATAGAACAACATCAACAATCCAATAATGTGCTAAGGTTTCAGTAATCACATGCATTATGTATGATTTTGTATTCTGTACTTCTAGCTCTTTCTGTATATTTTGATCCATGCACACTTTATTTTAAGCCTTAGGACTCAAGACCTCAATTGTAATGGATTTTCAAGTTTTGCCACAGTTGAATATTTGTTTTAATTTGTCTCTGTCAATGTGAGTTTACTTTATAAACAAATCTCACTGTAGAAACTTTTGTTCACAAAATCAACTTAACTGCATACTGTACACAAACCTTGTACGTTTACCTGCAGTGGTTGAAAAATGCATTATTGATCATCCAACTCAGTAGCACACTTGGTCAAAAGGATTTTGAAAGAGTCCTAAAATTCTTTAAAGTGTGTGAGACCTGTTTTCAGGTGTCTGGTATCAGATATTTACACAGTATGTTCAAAGCTTAAGTGTTCTTTACACTCAGTAGAGCAGATTAAAATTGTAATTCCAGTCCTTCCAAAATAATTTGTTTCCAGTGGGTAAACCCAAGCAGTATTTTTGTGTTGCTTAAACATGATATTTAATGGAATGTCACTGCCACCTCTGTGTGTGTGACACCTTTTAATGTGACAACAAGGATGTGGATTTAAGCATGCGTCAGCATGGCACAGTTCCATGTTCATTCACATGTCACAATGATGTTATGCATCATTTGCAAAATACACAATTTGAAAGGCAACATAATATTAAATGTAAAATATAATGTAAAATATTATTAATAATTTGCCAAGAAATGCCCTTTATAGCTGTTTTGATCTGTGTTTGTGACATATTTCTGCTATTTGTGAAACATTCTACCTATTTCTAAAGCTACAATATCCTAAAATGGTGATTGTTTTCTGTGTCATTTTTAGTGTCATCATGTTAGAAAGTGTTGTTTTGTACCAACATACCATGCATGTTTGAAATGTTCCATACATGACTGATAACATCTGTTGTCTTGAGACACTGCTTTTCCACCTCTTATACATTACTTTGTCTGCTTTTCATTAATTATGAGTAGAGTAGTGCTAGACTGTTTGCAGACAAGTAGGCTTTCAGACTACAAGGAAAACTAGGAAAACGTTAGGAAATGTTATATATGGCACATGTGCAAAAGCAACATCTTAAAGGGATAGTTTGGTCGAAATCTAGATAGTCCAGCAAGTTTGCGGGGGTCACTAAAATAAAATGTTTTTCTTCTAAAAACAGCATGTGTTCAAAAGAATGATTTATTTGCATCACAAAACTAATGTCCATGAAAAATACACACATCGTAATCACTTGGCCCTACTTTCTCTCTCTTCATATCTCTGCTAGTCTACCTGTTTCACTGCTGAAAAAAGTTGTTGACTAGTGCGCAGCAGTCAGCAGCATGACAGCGCACTGATA
>JAPSES010007263.1:0-14393 GCA_029822895.1 Maxillicosta whitleyi
TTTCCTGAAAATTTCATTAGGTTTGGTCAATAATTAACCCAGATACTGAGAAACTAAATTTTTGGCCCCATTGACCCAAATGATAACGGAAATTTCAAAGTGATACAGAATCCAGGATTTCTTCACCCCCAAAAGTTAATAATTTCTTCTTTGTGCCATTGCCAACAAATCCTGAAAATTCCAACAAAATATGTCCATAACTTTTTGAGTTATGTTGCTAACAGACAAACAAACAAACAAATGCAGGCAAAAACATAACCTCCTTGGCGGAGGCAACAAACTGAACTGTTTGTAGAAATGTGTTATTTTCATTCATAGTCTGTCAGGTGAGAAGCCTTAATCGTATTCAAGCTCTGCAAATATTAATGTGTTGTCAATTGTTTGCAGATTTTCTTACAAAAAAAACAAAAAAAACAACATCACCTTAACCACAGTAAAGCTGCGTTCATGTTGTCTTTCCAAATAAAAGTAAAGGGTGTGTATCAAAAACCATGTGTTAGTCACTCTAATCACTTGTGGTAAGATTTTTCATATGATTAAACCAAACCATGCCATCTGCAAACATAACCTGTTCTGTCATTAAAATATGAGGATGTGTTTACGCTTTCATTTTTCCTCTCATTATTCTTCAGTTCAATCTAGTTATATTTAAAAGTTAAGATAAGACTTTATTTATTACACCATGGGGATTTCACAGTTAACAGCAGCAACGTAAAACAAGCAGGTGTAGAGAAAAAAGACAAGTAGAAAAACCAGGAGTGAAAAATGAAAATATACAGAGGAAAATAAGAAATCAGAATCAAAAATGTATATTTACATATTAAATGGAATTAAATTCGGATCTACACACGTGACACATGGAATACGATTCTTGCCTATTCCTTTTTTTTTTGTTTATTATTGTGTATTATTATTATTATTATTATTATTATTATTATTGTGGTTGTACTGTGTGCAGAGATTACTGTGCAAACCAAAAATAAACCATTCATTCATTTAAGCACAACGGATAGACTTGATTACATAACCATTGTTTTTGGTGACTTTTGATGGTGTAATAAGTTTTTTTTCTATGACTGTATATAGCTACTTTGCAAGTCAAAGTAGAGGTTGTGTATCAAAAACCATGTGTTAGTCATTTTAATCACTTGTGGTAAGATTTGTCATATGACTAAACTAAACCAATATATCTGCAAACATGACCTGTCATTAAAATATCAGGATGTGTTTATGCTTTCACTTTTCCTCTCATTATTCTTCAGTTCAATCTGGTTATATTTAGAAGTTAAGATAAGACTTTATTTATTACACCATTTCACAGTTAACAGCAGCAACGTAAAACAAGCAAGTGCAGAGAAAAACACAAGTAGAAAAACCACGAATGAGAGAAAAATGAAAATATACAGAGGAAAATCTGTAGCATTGACATTCGGATCTACACATGTGACACATGGAATACAGTCTGAAATGTATAAACGAATTAATGCTGTATCTTACTATCACGCTTTGAAACGGTATTATAGTGTCATCGAGTTTCTTTTCCTTACATTAGCATCTTAGCCAATCAAAATAGCATAATATATAATAATGTTAATCATGAATAATATTACTTATATAATATTCAAGTGTTGCATCAGCTGATAGTTTACACTAATGCGTTGACCCATTGGGATCCACAGGTTCTACATGTGGTCATTTTATGTGGGTGTGTATTTGGGCATGCTGTACCGCCAAAGCATTCTAGCCATAGCAATGTGATTGTAAGGCTATTGTATTAAAAAATTACTAATATGACCCAAAATATTGTTGTATAACTTTGCTGTTTTCACTAGTCTGTTCCTCAACCAAAAGTACATTAGGATGCCAAACTGCAGCTGTCAGCTCTTTCTGGATTTTGTGTGAATACCCGGACACACACACAGATACAGAGGCCACTTAGCTTTTATAATATCGATTCTTGTTCTATTAAAAAGTAAAAACCACAAATGACCTCAATTTTTGCGCACAGTTTGTGTCATCAACAGCTGCACTAAAGATCTGTTTGGAATTGTTCAAATAAGGTCAGGACTTTTACAGTTTATTCTGAACCGTGGATCAACCATTGACAATTTAGCAAAGATAATAACATCACATGATAAATTTATACCTTCATAAGCTTTATAATCAAACTAAGCCGAGTAGAATAAATGGTACCGTTTCAGCATCAAAAGTTCATGTTTTTAGTTTAAAGCTCGTGAAAACATCACCAACAACAACAATTTTTGACTCTGGAAGTTGTTTCTTATTGGTTCTCATCTCCTATTTGACTGTTGTGTTAGTTTTCAATGCCTTCAGATCACAACAGGGTGACTCATTACTCCCTCTAGTGGTCACATGATTTCACTGTGAAAATATTCAGTCCATATCACTGCAGTACAACACAATATAACACCAGAACTTGTCTTTTGTAAACAATCTAATGTTACTTATAGGGGTGTACGAAAATATCGGTTCTGCAATATATCGTGATATTTCATTTCATGATACTCTATCGATATTAAAAAGTAGTGTATTGATATTTTTAGGTATTTATTCAAATGCAGATATGGTGGAGGTTGTTTTTTGTTTTTCTTTATTCATATTTTCTTTATTATTATTATTTAACAGTGTTTTATTAAACAATGGTAATTGGAAGCGTCCTAAAAACACTTTTTACTGAAATGTTAGTTCATTTGTTGGGATGGCACAAAAATAATGTTATGATGTTATTTATGAACTAATAGAATATGGACATTTGAGCAGGATCTAAAAGTGTAATGTCTGTAAAATATAATTTAATGATATAGCATTAGATCCTGTTGTGATCAAATAGAAATGTGATTATTATATTATAGTTATCTATGTATATATTATCTATATATTTATAGATATATATATTGTTTATATTATCTATATTATAGTATTTGTGAATATTTTGGGTGTAATTCAATTCTTCTAGGAAATAATCAGTGGAAAACAAAGAGACAAACAAAAATTGCCTTTTTAACAGTATCGTGATATATCATGATATCGTGATTGTAATATTGTGATTTGTATCGTATTAGCGGATACTTGCCAATACACACCCCTAGTTATAAAGTTACAAATAAAGACCTTACACCATTAGTGTGAGTATGAAAATGAAAGCTTTTTATCCAGATTTATTTAAGATTCAATCCCTGTTTTGTTATTTGTTTTTTTGCAGGTATCAGTTTTTCCATCTGAGTGAATACACCACCACTAAGGACATATTTAGCAACTGCCGGGAGCTGGGAGAGATTGTGCACAAGGTTGGTCTAAAATCTACCATATAAGTCTGTGTTGGAGCTCATCTGTTCTTTTATAACGTGTGTCCGCTCATTCATTATTCATCACACGACAATGTCAACGTTGTAAAATCCACAGAGGCACTTTGGCATGCAAACCTCCCACAGCGATGTTTAATGCCGTCATTAATAGACACGGGGTTTTATCTTAAGAGGAACAACACAGGGACACGGCCTGGTGGTATGAACATGTGCGTTACAAGTCTGAAGAGGAACTACAACCTGTTTCTTTTTTTTCATATAGCCTCTAAAATTCAACAAGAACAAATCACACACACACACACACACACACACACACAGTCCTTGTTCCTGTGCTTAGCTTTGGTGGTACATTCTTTATCTTTACATTCCTGGCATATTTCAGATGGTTTTATTCAAGCTCAGATTGACAGGGTTGCCAAAGGAGAGGAAGAGGAAGAGGAGGAGGGGGTGGATTTGTTTGTGTTTACGCTCCCACTTTAGGTTCTTTGGCAAAAATGGGAGGAGAGGAAATACTAATAAGTGTACGTACATAGGGAAGGAAAGAAATGCTCACAAGTAAGAGAGAGGACAAGCCTGGATATGTTAAAAACGCCCTGGGGGGAGGGAGGGAGTGAGGGAGGGAGGAGGGAAGTTACAGAGAAAAGAAGGAGGAGACAGAGAGGGATTGCACCGAGACCATTCAATGACTTTTGACTCCCATGTGTGTGTGTGTGTGTCCGCACCGCCGAGAGCAACAGATTATTACCTCTGGAGCAACACTGCAGTGACATTCTAAACACACATAAACAGCACGAGGAGTGGCGCAGACGAGGTGACGAGAAGTGACAGACGCTGAATTAGAGTCTATTAAAGAATGGAAGTGGAAGAGAAAGAGGTGTAGAGGAGCTGTGGGTGAAAGAGGAGACTCGGAGGGGTTTATATTTAGCGCCTTACACTCGGCGTTGGATGCCTGCCAGACACGACAGGTACTGATCTCGCCTCTTTGGATAATTCTGCACAAAGATGAGGGTTCCGCTACTTTTATAGCATGTTCAAGTGCGTGCCATTGCTTCCACGAGTGTGTATTTGCTCAGCTTTTGTTATTAAATCACTCACTGTTGACATAGTTTAATTAGAACCGACTCATATATGATAAGAATACTGAATAGCACTGTCAGTAATTATCATGATGAATGTGAAATTACTATTTGTTTCAAGTTTAAAAGCTGGCATGTTGTTGTAAAGTTGAAGAAACCAGATGAGTATAATTAATTGGTTTATAATTTTCACTCCTCTATACGTATGGAATATAACACACAGAGGCAGAGGTTTAGAAACATTCTATTGACATATTTGTTCAGTAAAATTAAACAGTGTAAACAGTGCAAACAAAATACACCCAAAAACACAACTTGCAGTTATGACAATTACTGTAATAAAAAGTAACTTTGATTATTATTTGATTGATTTACTGATATGTGCTTAAATTAAAAAAAAAAAAAATCAAAAAGGCTAGGATGAAAAAACAAAAAAAAAAAAATATAGGTTATGACAAAGTAATATAACGTCAATATTTGTACGTAATTGCACTAAATGGACAAAAATATTGGGACAGCTTATAGGACTTTACATATTATCATGATAAAAATATAACTGTCAATAATTATTAGGATGAGTGTCCAATTAAAGTTTCTCTTAAGTTTAACAGGTGATTTTTCTTATTGAGTGAGAGAAGAAATTCTAGGGTTATTTATGGTTAAAAAATATTATTTATGGTCAGACAGAACAAACATATATATATATAAATAACTCAACATTGAGAAACATTATGCAAAACCAATATCCGATGCATTTTTATAAAGAGTTTAGGTGACATTTTAAACCTTCAAAATGAATCAAATTGTTTATTATAATAATTTATCACAATATATAACTATTGTTTTGTCAACAAGAAACCACGACAACCTTTTCATAAACATTTTTCCAAATTTTTTTTACGCAATATTAGCTTATTTACAAATTTAATGAAAACATAAGGCACACATAGATCAATAACCGCTTTTCCGTTTACCCTCGAGGTGAGCGAATATAACTTTGATTTGACAATTTTGCCCTTTAGTACCCCTAAATACCCTCTAAATCTCTAAATAACTATCCAAATACATGTATTATACTTCATATTAATAAAATAAAGTAAAAAATAAGATACTGTACTTAATATACATGCAGTATACAGTAGATATGTACAGTAATGGCGGACGAAATTCTGGCGTCTTTCAGTAATAGTGGACGAGACTCCGGCATCGTAAAGTCGGAATATCGTAAGTCGGGTTCGTCGTAACCCGAGGACTACCTGTATATCTGAAAATCAACGTGGTATTTATGTTTATAGATCGACTTCTTGTGACATCTCGCTATAATAAATAAACAAATCGTCGCATTTTGGATTTAATGGAAAAACCGACATTACGCACAATTTAGTACATATCGATAAGATTGACTTGTCTTGTCGACTACTGATCGTGTCGACAAGATATTACATTGAGTTTCCACAGGTGGTTTTGCTATAGATATAAAAATGTGAGGGATTTGTTGTTTAATGTCAGAAATTAAACAAATTTTCTAGATGTGGTTTAAACACGTCAGGTTAGTCCAGATCAGATTTTGACTTTCACACGTTCTGCCATGTTTTGTCGGGAAATCGTAGTCTCATTCTCGGTGTTGGTGTACACTGACGGTAACATTATTCTCACACAGGAAACAATGATCAGAAGAAGGGAAGGAAGTATGGATTTCAGAGGGTAATGGAGCTCATGGAGGAACAATAAGTCTGATAGGATGTTGTTTGGAGGTGAATCAGATGTGGGTCTGTTGTTGTTTTCATTGGTTCTGATGGTTCCATACCTTTCCAATGAATGAGCTGAAAACACTGGACCTTCTCAGAGGTTGATCATCGTTTGGTAAAGACTGGGTATTGTTTGCTCAATTCCTGTTTTGGGGGGTTTGCATGTGAACACTATAAGACTTATTCATATACAAGAATGCAGAATTTGTTGATGGACACACTGGCTGTTGACTGTCATTCAATCACTCTACTAGGTCTGAATTACATCCATTCACAAAAACCATGTCCAAAGCTGATTCTCCACAGTTAAAACCAATTCTGGCTGCTATAGTCACTCATTTTTTTTTGTTCATTCATTCATTTCCTGAAGCTGCTTAATCCTATTTGGTGTCATTTAAGGACAAAAGTCGCAGATTCTTCAATGATGCATTAAGTCTACATGCGATAAAACGAAAGCACAGATTAGGTTTATATAGATAAAGAAGAGAGGAAGCCAAGTGATGTCTTGTATTAGATGATGGAATAATGTTTTTTCCTTCTATTAATCGCTATATTTGCTCTTTGTAGCCATAAAAGATTATATTTTTACAAGAGGCTGATGGGTGACCAACATGATAAAATATCACGAAACACATGACTGTCTGGTTGTTATAACATCTAAAGTGCAACTAGAGTAAAGTTGTCTCTGAGTTAAAAAAAAAAAAAAAAAAAAAAAAAACATGTGTTATTAGGTAAACAGAAGAAAATGTGACTTAGCAGGTTAGTGCACTGTCAAACACATCGGTCACAACAAAAGTAGATCTCATCAGCTTTAAATCTTCCGTCTTTCCCAAACAAAAGTTTAAACATAAAGATAGATCACTGATTTGTTCTAAGCGAAGCCAAAATGTCACGATTAGGGGGGGTTGAAATGTTGCCTCTGTTAAGTTTCCCTCAAAATCAGAATTCAATCAGTCGTGGACATGGGTTGGAAGTCAGGAACACAACAAAACAAACAGCATAATAACCACGAAAAAGGGGTAGAACCACAAAAGGGGTCTTTTAGGGGTTCTAAAAAGGTGACTTTGTAATGACGATAGATAAAATGAAAAAGTGGGGCTTAAGAAGTACTTTACAATAGGGGTCATTGGGGGGGGCAAAAGGGTGGAAAAGTGACCAACTGAAAGCAGAAAACTAAGTGGGGGTGTCAACACTTAGATAGTACACACCCCTTTTAAAGACTAGCACTGCCCAATCACAGCCAAATGAGGAGAAACATGGCAGGTGCATCCCATAAGCACTAACCACCTGTGGCTAAGACACCAATGCTGAAAGAAAACAGCTCGCTACCTCAATAGATACATGGAGATCCATGCACACAGCCCCTCCCTCCCCCCTCCCCCGGGCATTACCGGTTCAACCTTCCCTCAGGAAGGAGGTATAGAGCTGCAAAATGCAGGACAAACAGGCTGGAAAACAGTTTTTATCTTTGGGCAGCCAATCTGCGAAACACCAAAGGGATAGTGAGCGGGGGTGGGGGGGTTTTAACTTAATTATGGTATTTTTAGTGAGCCACTGTTCTTATCGAATGTCTGTTCTAAACTGGATGTTTATCTCTGTTTGGATGTTTGCTTTTACTGGTGCTCTGTTCTTATTGGATGTTTGATTTTATTAGCTATATGATTTTATTGGATGTTTGACCCCAGTGAATGAATGTTGTCTTATTTTTTGCCATGTACTTTTATCTTGTGGCACTGTTGTGGGTAAACTATGTCCAATGACAAACTTCTATTCTATTCTATTCTATCTCTGCCTGTAACACCCATATGTAAAGCAACTGGGTAGAGCAGTAGAGTAGCATCTGACTGAAGTTTAACTAAACCTGAGTCATATACACCGACTGGCCACTTTATTAGGTATGCCTTGTGCTAGCAAATAAAGCGCAAGTTCCATTTTCCTCTCACCTCTGAGTTCAACTGTGTATTTTCACCCAGAGAACTGCCACTCATAGGATAGTTTCTCATTTTCACACCATTCTCTGTGGGCCCTAGACATGGCTGTGCATGAAAATCCCAGTCGGTCAGCGGTTTCTAAGATATTCTGACCAGACTGTCTGGCACAAACAACCAAAGCCACTTAAATCACCTTTGTTCCCCTTTCTGAGCCTCGATTTCAGCTTCAGCAGATTGTTTTGATTATGTCTACATGCCTAAAGGGTATTTGGCTTATGAGATGTATGTAGTAATGTGTGGTTGAAAAGTTGTACTGCATAAAGTGGCCGGTGTGTGTATTTTATTCATTACACATGTAATCAGCCAAATCCTTGCATTATTGGGTTGAGTTTCTGTATAGGTCACCTAAATTCCAATGTACTGAAAGATACTAAAGAGTCCACATAAAGAAAATGAGACCAGAATGATTTTTTAATAAAAATTAACAACTTATTCTTTCAAGGATGTGCTCATCCAGCCCCTAGTGGTGATTAATGGTATTACATGTCAAAAAACAAGCGTTGGCTACATTGTTGAGACAAGTTAATTAAAACCTGTTTTTTTGTGGGAGATATTTAAGTTTAGAGGAGAAATCTTTTTTTTTTTTCAGCTGATAAATAATTGAAAAAGCATATGTGTTCAGGCCTGATCTACACAACTGTTACCATTGCATTTTCAGCCCTCAGGCTCCTGCTGAATGAAAGAAAACATTGTTTAAAATGCCTGTACGTTAGCAGCCTCATAATATAAATCTAGTGCACTGTCAGATCTGTGTCTACACCAAAGCATTAAAGGGTCATGACTTACACTAATTAACCCGAAGCTAATTGGAGCTCATGTCGTGTCCTCTGTGACGTCTCTCATGCCGTCCATTACTTGGCAAAACGTCTGCCACAGAAGCTTCGCAGCGGCAAAGACAAGACTTTTATTTCCTGTTTCTGTGTGTGTGCTTGTTCTCCAACACCCTGAGGGCGGTGGAGGTCTGTAGTCAGCTGGTGTTGGGATCCCACACTTGGGTTTGTCATTCTGGGTTTCACATTAGTACGAGCTTAGTTTACTTTGAGCAGCAGAGCAACAGGCAAAGTCCATGAGAAAGAGAGAAGGATCTGCCAACCTGGACATGGGATGATTTCATAAAAACTAAGACGAGGTATGTGAGTTAAAGGGTAAATCTGATTCTCATAACTTGTTTCTAATTTTAGAGTCAGATTTGGGCAAAGGTCTTGTTATCGTGAACAGTGTTTCTTGTTTGTTGGAGAAAATGTGCTGTTTTTGCCTGCGCTTGTACTAGTAAATAAGATTATAGACAAAAAGTTACATAAACTGTTTTGTTGGTGAGTTTTAGATAGTGAATGTGTCTAAATGCAGGACTGTGGTTTACATAAAGAGAGAGGAGACTTCAAGGTGATTGTACATAAAAATATCCTTATAAAGACATCAGTGAGGGCAGCCAACAGGGTATGTGTACTAATATAACTCCTATTATATATAAGTACATGCATGGAAAAATTATTAGACTATCAAAAGTCACCAAAAACAATGGTTATGCAATCCTGTGTGTATCATGTAACTTAAACAGACACAAAAGAAAACATGGCATGAATAAAAGCACTGTTTTTGTCAGTAATATGACATAGATATTACTGTAAGAACTGACATAATTTTGTTTTTTTATCAAGAAAACATGGAAAATGGATAGATATCAGCTCGGAAATTAAACTATTATGAGCTATTTTTGTTGTTTTCATTATATTTGTCCAAATAAATGTACCTTTATTTGTACCAGGCATTAAATTGAAGAAAACAAGGGGTGGTCTAATATTTTTTTCCATGAATGGAAAACACTGAAGAGGATTTGGTGATTTGCAAAGACGAGCAGGTGGTAAATAGATCTAACATACTCACGTACCGTAGCTGGGACTTCCAGTTTTTTAATAGTAAGTGTGTGACCTGTTTGTAAATATGTGAAGAATGTGTAGAAAACATATGTACAGAGGCTGAAGACAGAGCAGGAAGAACTTTAGTAGCTGAAAATAAAAAGACAAGGAAAGAAACAACACAGCTTTAGTTGTTGTACGTGCACGTTTGTGTACATTGTCACTGTGGACTTTATTTTTTTTACAGTGTTACTCCCACATAATGGCTTGCCTTTGTTTCCCAGACAACTACAGAGAGAACGGCTTTCAGGCACAAAATACTGCTGTAAAGTTAGAGCACCACCTGACTGAGCCACACGACGTGCTTCACAACACAGTGCAACACAATCCACCAAACAATACTCACTAAAACACCTTTGATTTATCAAGTGGAACACACATTTGAAGATTAATTTCATTTCCTTGGGTCATGTCATTTACTGCAGTTATCCTCCTTCCCGCTGTCAAACATTTATAAGCGTCAGTACATTGTAGCTAATCTGTAACTGTTCTAGAAAAAAAAAATAGCATGAAGGTCATTGTGGATGTTTGGGGTTGTTAATCAGGTGCTAACGTCCTGAAAAACCTCATTTAAAGGTTCGTTTTGGGAGTCAGCCTTGTGTTTATTGTAAAATTGTTGTATTTTGTATGTAGAAAAGTGGGATTAGTTGAGTTAGCGGAGTTGTTTTGTGTCGTATCTGCTCATCTGCAGTCGTAGCACAATGCAACATTACCTAACTTTAGCTTAGAAACAATGTTAGCTAATATCAACAAGCCCATTTTGCAAGATGGGAAATTAAATCATAATACTGGAGGCTTGAAATTATAATTTTTTGAGGGACATTATTACCCCCAAGTTATTTAAAAAAAAAAGACATTTGAGATGTTTAATATGATGTCCTTTAAGTTCCTGTATTGAATATAATTATAAATAATGGGGATATAATGCAAGTTAAGGACAGTCGTGTTTAAGTTTCCATGATTACTTGGAAAGAGATGCATTTATGGATTTAGATTCAATATTTTATTGTTATTACATTTGGAAATGAATTAACAAAACATAACCTAGACTGACAAGTTATTGTAAATTTGCCTTTAATGATCAAATATGTCTAAATCATATAAATATAATAATTATTGTGCATTTGGTAACACTGGCTGAGGTGAAGGGGGTTAAACTTGACACATTCATAGGGCCCACCATTCCCATGGGGCCCAGTGGATACAGGTTATAGAAGATGTGAACATTTTGTGCAGGTTCTGGAGAAAAACAGAGGCGTAGAGTCTGCGAGTCGGAGGTCTAAAGTTAACTTCCACTTTTGCTTTTACACCCATTACGGTAGTTACGGCACTTATGGAATGCATATTATGTCCCATTCCCACTACGTGGTACCGGTTCTACTCTGTATTTCTATGCTGGGTTTCCATTTATGTGGAACCAGCTCGATTCGTTACTCCGACATGGTGCGTTACTTCTGTGTCGTCTGCTCAGAGTTGCCGAAAACTCGCTTGTTGCTTGTTTTCTCGTCTGATTTTTTAGGTTCACCACCAAAGACTGAATCTACGTGACTGACCATGCTGTATTGTACCATGGTGATTCATGTATTGCTATTTACTGTCTACTTCTGCATCTGTTTTTTTTTTTTTTTTTAATTGATGGGTCACAGCGAAAACTATCTGACCAATCAGTGTCTGCAGTGTTGAGACGTTATGTTTTGGTATTGGTTTCCAACATTTTGGAACCTTGGCGGAGGCGGTACTATAACACTAGCATCGGGTCCCAGGTCCTTTTTTGTAATGGAAATGTTAAAGAGCCGTGGTGAGTCGAGTTGAGTCAGTACCATGTAGTGGAAATACCTCCAGCCCCTACATTATATATGCAACATCCCCCCCACCACCATAAATATTAGTCCCTCATTTATTTGGACAGAATTTTAAAATTCTTAAGTCCATGGACTATATGAGAAAACATGAGTTGCCATCTGGTGGACATTTGTTATTATTACCACAGCAACGCTAGAATCCTTAAAAAAAATTCCTGGATCCAGACAGTGATCCGGATCACCTCCAAAATTTAATCATCTGTTCCTTGTCTCCTTGTGAAGATTTCTTGAAAATTTCATTACGTTTGGTCAATAATTAACTGAGAAACAAAATTTTTGACCCCATTGACCATAATGTTAACGAAAATTTCAAAGTGATCCAGAATCCAGGATTTCTTCCAGATCACCCCCAAAAGTTAATCATTTGTTTCTTATGCCATTGCCAACAAATCCTGAAAATTTCATCGAAATCCTTCCATAACTTTTTGAGTTATCTTGCTAACTAACAAACAAACAGACAAACAAACTCTGGCAAAAACATAACCTCCTTGGCGGAGATAATCAATACATAATGCCACCTGCATACCCACATTGATGCAAAATAATTAACCCTGTTACATAAGTACATTCCAAACCCGACGACACATTTACAGATACTTTATTTCATGACGGATCCATAATGTTTACCTTTCATGGGGCGCCCCAGAACACTGACACACACACACACACACACACTACACATTGAACCTTTAATTAAATAAACAGACTGTATTTAGTGATGACATGAGTATTTTTGGTGGGTGTGAGTAACATATTTTAGTCCAACAGCACAATCGTGTATGTTCCATTAATAAGCCAGGGTTATATTTGTTTTAATGGTGCTTGTTTTTTTCTTCTATGTTCAGAGTAATTTCAGGTCTAACAATCCTCTTATTGAATCTTGTCATTTGGAACTTGTCGCTTACATAAACCATGGCAGGTTGTTTCAGGTGAAGGTTTTTTTTTTCTCTCCTATAACGAGTGAATAAACTGTTGGGGAGTAATTCAGGTCAGCTTCTTACTTCTTAAGTGCTTCCAATTTTCCGTTATCCTTCTCCGGTGTTGTAAATGCCTCATATTCCTGTCTGTATATGTGTGTCTGGCAAAGTTAATCTTAACAGAGCCTTAAAATTGATCGAGCTGCTGATAGCACTGTACCCTGGGAATATGTTCAGCAAACTTCAGCTGAAGGTTGAATTATTCAGGAACCGGTGTTTAAATGTCATCTTGTGGAGTCAATTTCTTGTGAATGTAGTGTCGTGGGAATGTGTTGGAGCCATATGTCATGAATTCATGCACGGAAATGAGAAGAAAATGATCACGTTAAGACAATTCAGAGCCAATTATCAACTTCATTGATCCACTGTTATATGCAAGAACACCCTTGTCTGTTAAAAAAATAGTCTTTCATTCATAATAATTCACCATAAAATACAATTAATACCTTTAATTTCAAGCCTTCATTGCAATTTATATGGATTTGCTGCACTTTAACTGGCTGAGGCAGACGCACTTAGGCCCATTAATTAACACTGTGATTGGATTTGTGATCATAACTGTCTACGAGGAACATCGCCGGGTCCAGAAGTCGCCTGAAGGGAGGAGAAGTGTGCGTTGTGTTTTCCATCCACAGTTTCCATGCTTCAGTTTCAGTGCAGAAGTGTACCTGTCAACCCACATCACACTCTTTAAAAAAAGGGTCATTTCCTGTTTTGGTAGAGTCAGATAAAATGCAGAACAGACGGCGTCATCATGTGGTTTCAAATACAGGGGTGTGTATTTGCTGTATTTTTACCTTTTGGTAAAAATCCAGAAAGACAGAAGCATTACTAGTGAAGCAAATGAAGAAGTGATGATGTGTTAACATTAAAACGGCTACTACTAGTATAAATGATACTCCTGTTTTACGCATATTTTATGAAACAGGCGTGTCTGGGGAAACTGATTAATAACTCTTTAACCCCTGACATTATTCCAGGTAAATGTGCTGCTGTGAATTTGCATCTGTTTCAGTGTCTTAAAGCTGCTGGGAGTACGTGTTTCTGTTCCGTTTCTTCACCATGTTTACCTTTAATGTGTTTTAGGGTCAAAACAGGGTGGAATAACAGAAAACAGTTTGTAAGTTTTTATCAAATAAGGCACTGAGAATGTACAGATTTAGGCTGTTGAACACGAACTGTGAACTAGAACACACTGAACAACAAGTAGTTGAGTTTTGAACGTGTGGTTTTGGGGATTTTAAATTTTTTTCTAAATCAATCTGGCTGCTTTTTTGACAACTGGCTGAATTCCAAAAAACAGTTACACAGTGCAAAAAAAAAAAAAAAAAAAGTATAAAAAAAAAAGAAAAATCCCCATAACACTACAAATAACATATTGAAGAAAAAAAAACACACACAAGAAAACGATGTAAAAAAAAAAAAAAAAAGTATTTTACAGTGAGTCCCCCTATTCCACAGGCAGCGTGTGTGTGTGTGTGTGTGTGTGTGTGTGTG
>JAPSES010007292.1:0-14390 GCA_029822895.1 Maxillicosta whitleyi
GGATTTCTTCTGGATCACCCCCAAACGTTAATCATTTCTTCCTTGTGCCATTGGCAACAAATCCTGAAAATTTCATCGAAATCCGTCCATAACCTTTTTGAGTTGTGTTGCTAACTAACAAACAGACAAACAAACCCAGGCAAAAACATAAGGAGGTAAAGATGAGCATGCAGCTGGCAGGAAAAGGAGACATCCTTAATGTGTAAACATGCATCTACTATAAATCATCATCCGTGCAGCTTAATAAATATGAGACATCATAAAACATCTGTACAACTGACTTACTTGAGCAGCAAAAAGGCTTCAGGGAGGACCTCAGCAAATGCCGTACGGTAAACAATGGCGTTTTTCCTTTTACAGTTTTGAATGACATCGTTGGCAAGATAAAACAGGTTCAGTCTGTGAGTGGAATCAGCTGTTAGAGGAAGAAAAAAAAAAACATATTAATATTAGTAGGACTGTGATGAGAGATGTTCCGGTTTGTGAAGTGTTAGACAGTGAATGTTTATGACTGATAAACAGAAATAAACAAATCTATCTTTTAAGTATAATAATATAAATATAAGTTTCAACAGGGGAAATGAAACACAAACCTATTTTGTTTACACAGAACAAAGACAGATGGATTGTTTTCCCCTGACAGTCACATACACAGAAAGAATAATCAAACCAAGTCCTTTCATCCTTGTACTTAATGTCCACAAAAACGCCTCTACTGTGTAAAGAAAAAGTAAGAATAAGACTTCAGGGCAAATGTTGAGCACTTGACATTCTTTCAAAGTCAGAAACAATAACTTGATTCAAATGAAAAGTACATACAACAGCAAAAATACACAACTCGTATGTGAATTGCACTGACAATCATGTGGAAGGAAGCGTTTCATCAGGAAACAGTTGAAAAAACATAACTTAGATAAGAGTGAAAAAAACAACAACACTCAGCCTCCAGTTACAGCTAAGTCAAACTAAATTAAAAGTGATTTTGTTATTTTCTTACATTAAAAAAAAAATTAATCCCAACAATTTCAGACCTTAAATTGGGGATAAAACATTTGATAGCTGCAGTTTAGACAGAAAACGGACCATAAAAATACAGATGATCAAAACCAAGGATTCTGAAAGAGACAAACAGGATCTTACAAGTGAACTCCCCATTAGACCCACTGATATTTCTGCTGGGAGATAAACATAAGTAGACATATAATTCAGATTAGGGATGTAAACAGTTAATCAGTTAATTGTTGATAAGAATTTGCTTTATTAAATTAGTAATTGTCAGTTAACTGCTCATGGCATTGATGAGTTAGAATCATTTTAGGGACATGGTGGAGTGAAACACAGACCGGCTCATCTGTTTGTGGGAGCAGTGACACCCCCCCACCCCCGCCTAAATACACACACACATACAGGGTCGGTATCGGACCGGTTGGTGTAGTCCACGGTCATCTGGACTATCTGGTCAGTGAGACAGAACTTGAAAACATCCTCCAGGCTCCTGATCCGAGCCACAGGTACGTTGTGCATTGTGTCCCACGGTCACCCCGGTGGCCACGTGAAAATAGTGCGAGGGGAGGGGCATCACCACTGAAATCTCGCTCCGTTGCGTCAGGTAGTGATGCAAAGTCAGAAATGCCCATTTCTTCTAACCTGCCCTTCTTCAGATCCATTTATTTTATTGAATTTCTCTGCAGAAGTTATTTAGTTGTACTCCATAAATGTCATTGCCTACACTGTATCCCTAATGGTACAATAAATCAATTATTAAGGAATATGGCCTGTTTTTTATGAAGTATATAAACCATATATTATACATGGCTTTTACTCTTATAGATCCTATCAAAAGAGAAATTCAGGTTCTCAGGAAAATCGCCGTTTATCAATTAATGTCAACCTACTAAAGATTAATGGATCAACTGATAATTTGACACTTGCATGAATATTTTTAATGATCACTAAGAAAATGAAAACTGTCAACTGGAAGGATCCAAAACCACTGACCAGAACTCAGTGGGTACAGAGACTGAAAAGGGTCTACACTATAGAGCCAGTGTCCACAAATCTACAACTAAAAATGGACTTTTGAACGAAGACGGAACTGTATCACTCAGTGTCTGGGTGCCTGATAAAGTAATGGGAGTTATTAAAACATGTTTATGTTTCTCTATGACTGATAATGATACTGTTCTGCTGTAATTTTCTTAGGTAAAAACAAATATTTATTTTCCATGAGATTTCCCTTTATGGTATTATTTCTATTATGTATTACGAAAGAGAATGTACCGTTTTGTGGAAAAATTTAAATATCTAAATAAAAAGTAAAAAATAAATTATATATATGATCATACACTGAACAATAAACAGCACCAGAGAAAGACTGCACAAAGAAAGAGTGAGTTGATTTTAGCAAATCTGCATACCTAAAAAAAAAAAAAAAATCCCTTAACCCACAGCATTTGTATCAAAAACAACAAAATTAAGAAAATATGCAGAAAAAAAAAATTCAACTATTTTTTTTGCTTTCAAAACAAAGCCTGTTTCTCTCAGAGACACTTGACAAAGTTGCATTAGTCACAGGCAAATGCATACTCAGGTCTGCACAATGGCATACTTAATAAAATAACAATGAACCTTCCAAACATCACAGGATGCATTTGTCTATAAAGAGCATCAGTTATTTCGACTTGAAATCATCAGTGGATAAATTAAAAGGAGACTCACCCATGTCATATTGATTCTGCTACATTATTCATTATACATTATACAAGTGAAAACCAAGACCAAACATTATTATTTACTAAATATTAAGGCTGCACATTGGATCGAATCACAATCCACACACCAAAAACAGCTTGTGTAATTATACAACAGCAAAAGGCTGTAACTTGAGGGTGGTCTAATTGCAGAAATGAGAAAGAAAAAAAACGCAATGTCTGTTGCACAGTGATATATTGGGTTCAATAACACTGAAGGAAGAAGTAACATGCAAAATGTATAAAATGAAAGGCACTAGTGTTTTGTATTCACAGGGGATTAAATTTATGAGAAAAATCAATCCTGTGCATTTTCCTTAATAACCAACTAAGTAAACTTGAATCCAACTCACAACAATGATCACAGCATCATTTCTTCACCAAATTATGCAACTCCACAAATTATCATGTCATCAACCAAAGATCATCTTTTGTACATGATGTGCAACAGTCTAACTCATAAATTAGCTCATTATATGAACCATGAATAAACAGGAAATGACCATATCTGTACACTTGGTGCTCATTAATCCAAACAACTTTAAGCTATCACCAAAACTACCTGTTAAATAAATATCATAAATAAATATCCAGTTATAAATATCAGGAACAAAACCACAACTTTCTGCACTTCGGACTGATAACAAGAACATCCTGTTATTCATGACATGCACAGTTAATAAAAACGCACAATAAAAACACTAGTGTCTGATCAAAGAGCTACACAGCTACTCCTTATAGTTATCTCTTGCTTAATGCATAAAGACCTAAACCTCCATCATCGACCAAAACCATCTACTTATCTAAACTGATACACTAATAATATCAATGCACGTAAATAACTGATGTAAAATGCAGTTTGTCATCTTTTCATGGTCATTAAATATGACCCATTTGGACATTCAGAGGCTCCGTGGTTACCGTGAAAACACCGTCGTCTTCTACAACATTGATTCACCAGTAAAACCCATGGAGTTGGATCAATGACAGTAGATTGACACACTTGATTTTATGTTCAGTTATTGATATATTTACCAAAAAAAAAGTCACAATTTCTTCAGTTCTCTCTGTTTTTAATATAATAACCCTCACCTTTAATCGAAACTTTTATGAACACCTACATAATCAGTAAATTCAATATATGAAAACACTCAATTTACACTGGAAACCTGGAAAATACAAAGGTTAAGAAAGGTTAAATATAGAGAAATATATATTTTGGAAGTGCCATAAAAGTAGCACTGGATCTTTAAGGGTTAAGACACTTTCTCACAACAACAACAACAACAACAACAAGCACACACACTAAAAAAGTATGAATAGAAGTGAAAATAAAGGATATCACTTGCAGCTCACATACATTTCATAAAAGGTACAGCTGGAGAAAGACTGTATTTTGGTTACCGTTTATCTAATATCATGTGATACAATCTTTTTTTTGTTGAGAAGCAATAAAGTTCTCACTGGGTCTGCACGATGTCTGCCGTGTCTGATAACACTTTTCAATACTGTGAAAACAATATGACAAACAAGAAACAAGCAACGTAACCCTGTTGTCAACATCAAAATGGCATCAGTTCATCTGAAGGTATCTGACGTCCAGCAGTGGCTTCATCTGATTGGTCAAAATGGTGTGAATGCATGACTCATCTATAACGTAAAATGTGTTTTCTTATTCACCACATGGCAGTCAAGCTTTGCCTATGCATATATTGACATGAAATTACAAATTATAGCATCACTGATCATTCTGGATTATTTTCATAAGTCATCTGATCATTGTACATTGGAGACTGAACACCACAAAATGGCAAAAGACAGCAGTGTTTTCCACAGATTTTCAAAGGGTATGTTTTTCCTAATTTTGTGGTTTATTTAAGAGACTGTGAAACAAGTTTAGGGCACGAAAATGTGGTCATTTTAACAATGATACAAATATACAATACCTTATTTGGGCTAAAAATCTGGAAAGTGAGACATGATTAAAATGAAATTTCCTAAAGACATCCACTGAAAAACCAACTGCATCCATTAGATGTGAGAGAAGTAAGTTAGCTTAATTTAATTTGGATTCTGTCAAAATTCAGTTAACATTAATTTAACTTCAGTGGTGTTCAGAATGGTTTAGGTGAAGTCCCCAAGCCTTATAATGGTTGGAAAATCCCTACAGAGTAACAAAAGAATGAAGGAAAACCAGCAAATGTTTTCACATCAGAAAAATCTGACTCTTATACTTTACATTCTGTCATATATGCATCAACAAATAATCAAATGAGCTCTGTGCAAATAAAAATACACAAGAGATTACAATGTTGCTATTCTGCATAGAGCTGTAATTTCAAATATGATGTAAAACCAGAAACACCCCAGCAAATACATCTCATACCTGGGTCTGATCAAGCGGCAACATGTGGATACATTTTGTGTTCAGCAGTCTCTGTCATGTAAGCAGAGTAACTTATATGCATGTATTATACATATTTGAGGCAGGTATTTATAAGGACTTTAACATTATATACGACAAAATTTCAAGAGATAAAAAAAAGAGGTGAAACACATCAAATTACTGCTCTGTAACAGACATAAGACTGAAGACAGAACTTGATATCAAGTAGGACAAAACATTTTAGATATTTTGATCAACTATGCTGAAAATAAATTGTAGAGTAAAAAAAAACTATATATATATATATATATGGACAGGATATTCTTTACCATTGTATCACCCAAAATGTAGACTTATTTTTTATAACAAGCCAGATATAATCACAATGCTTTATTCAATGTATTTAATACTAACACTGTTATTTACAACTTGTGCTGGTCCACACTGATAATAGTAAATTACAAATAAAGAGTCATTTCTCTGTAACAGTCACATCTGGTCATAATGGTCATCTATGGTCATAATTTTATACTGGTCACAGTGAAACTTCATCATTCATAATTTTAACTTCTCAAAGTAACAGACAGTCTTTTTAATGTCTTTTTGTTAATTTAATGCAGCCTAGCAGAAGGTTTGGAACTGCTCCTGTACTGTACAAGTGGTATTTTAAAAAGGATAACAGTTCCATTAAAATAGAAATCTTCAGCTAAAAAATGAGCCCACTTGATAAATGATGTGTGCAAATTTACTTTTTCATGCTGATGTTCATTTTCGCTTGATCTGACACATCTACATATTACAAATTGACATGGGTTTCACAAAGTGAATGCATAAATATACACAAATATACAAAGTCCACAATTCATCAAGAGTATGTGTCATGATATGATAACCAAATACCTCCGTGTCTCTTGGTGTGCACAGACCTTAGAAGGGTAATACTATACATCACAACTCCCAAATGCTTTATTCTAATTCTATACTTATTCAACTTTCGTGTCAATAAGGTAGATCATAATTATGATGATGTTTATTATTATTATTGTTTTAGTCAAAATCACCCAAGTCCTCCATTGAATATGTAACTATTTACCGACTTTAGACTTACCAATGAAAAATGACTAATGTTTTAATAAAATTATTCCACGCTAAATTACAACAAAATCGAATAATGAGTGAACTGCACATGGGAATCAGATAATAGCATCTGGTACCAGATTATTTTGTGCATGGCCCCTGACATAAATGGACTAAAACAAACACTAATGTGAATTTTGCCAGGGACAAGACGTCTCATTAGCATTAAAGGGTAGATAATAAGGTTAATTTTGATTTTCTTAAATTGATAATGATCAGTTTAGGCAAGATAACATAAGATAGCAAAGAGAAAAAAAATGAATGAGAAGGTGAAGATGGGCTACTATTGGATATGTTTGCTCTATCTAAAAGGAGATGTTGGTTTTGAAGGTAAAAATCATATGCATGAAAAAAAATTACAACTTTTGTAGCTGATGTAGTTAAGTTCTAAGACAACGAGGCAGCATTACTGTAAGTTAGCATCACTGAAGTAGCTAACCTACAACAAACTGCACAATGCCGGTAAACTGAACAATTCCGACAACCATAGGAAAACTAGTACTTGTGTTTTTGTATCTCATCCCTGTTTCTTCTGCTTTGGTCAGAGTTCACCTCTTTATTACCTGTGCAGTCGTTTAATAGGTAACTGGAGGTACTTACATTTCTTTAGCCGCTTTAGCCAGTGGCGCACAATCAGGCTGTGGTACTTCTTGTTTTCGATACACCACGTTGACAGTCCTTGAATTGAATCCATTGTGTTTGTCACACTCTGAAACTTTCTGTCTAAAGCCGACTCAAAAGAGCCGCCAGACGAGCCTCCAGCTCCTGCAGCCATGTCCGCAGAATTCACACAACCTACTAACGTTAGCCGAGGCTACCACATAGCTTAGCATGCTAGCTTAACGTAGCACATACATTAACACGTTCCGCTC
Source organism: Maxillicosta whitleyi (assembly GCA_029822895.1). Taxonomy (NCBI): domain Eukaryota; kingdom Metazoa; phylum Chordata; class Actinopteri; order Perciformes; family Neosebastidae; genus Maxillicosta; species Maxillicosta whitleyi. The sequence goes on from JAPSES010007292.1 coordinate 7,146, forward strand.
CCGCTCAACTGCCATTGTGATGTTAAAAAGCTTAAATATTACGTATATTCTTCCAAATCTCCTGCAGCGTCCAGGGCTGTGCAATTTAAACTCGTGTATTTTAGATAACACTTAATACCGCTTGACATTTACAGCCAAAACTGAGCGGGTTTCAATATCCTGGTGGTCCGCTGTTTACTCGGTGATAGGAAGGCGACGAAGCAGAGCACTTCCGCAAGTACAGACTCAATATGGCGCCACCATACGCAGTGGAAGAGCATCGTACATTAGAGCTTCCCCTGCTGTCTGTAGTTGGTAGAACATCATACAGGCACTTGTAAAACATTGAAGCCGTTAGATAGAATACCCTTATATACTGTGACGCCCTGCATGTTAAGAGTGTTTTTGTGTTTCTGCATTATATTGGATTCATGTTCACACAGTGACAGTTTTGTTCCTCTGCCTTGGTGTGTGTGCGCATGCGTGAAGAAAGAGTAGAAAAAGAAGAAGAAGAAGAGACGCGCGTGTGTGTGGCTGTTCAGCAAAGTTTTAGCAGCGTAAGTTGTTCCTGACTGTTTGTCTTAATAAAACTGAATCCAGTGGAACTACACTCTGTCTCGGTTGTCATAGGTTTCAGGCCTATTACAATACGTTTGTTCTGTAAATTTAGTAATTTTTTTTATTGATTTTTTTACTTAATTTTTTTTTTTTACATATACATTTGCAGAGGTGTTACTACTTTTTTTGGTATTGTATTATTTATTTAATTATTTAGCTTTTATATAAGCATTTTTTACACATTTAATTCTCCATATACTGTCCAATGTTGCAGATTGCCAAAAAAAAAAAAAGCATATATCATTAGTTAGTAACAGTGTTTGATTATGATTGCAACTATTACTTTTTTACTTTGCTTTTGTTTTATACTGCACAATATTTTTCATATATTTTAAAGGATTTGTAATCTTTACAGTAATTGGATTATTTGTGGTATTTGAAGAAAAAAATATGCTTTTTACCTATACTATACTTATTTCTATAATTCTATACATATATTTATTCTACGTAATGCAAGGCAACTTTATTGGTATAGCACAATTCACACATGGTAATTCAAAGACAAGTTACAAATATGTAAAGAAGAATAAGGATTAAAAACAGTGAAACATAGGCTTGTTTAAAACATTTAAATGGTTAAAAAAAAGAGAGAGAGAGAGAACAGTGCAGATTAAATCATTTCATCTGCCATATGCAGAGCTAAAATGAAATGTTATACAGTGTGTGAGAACTAAGGACAAACTGCAAAGTTCCATGTTTTCTGCACAAACTTGGCCACTAAAGCTAAATCTGATTCTGATTCTATTATATTTGTTTCTTACTATGGGGTTTGTATATTAATTACTTAAAATGCGTCAAGACAATCTTTAATAATGAATGGTATAGTGCAGTGTTTTCCAGAATCTTTTAACTTCAGATCCAAATGATCAGTTTTGTGTCTTGCCAGGAACTAAATAAACAAAAATTATGTCACGAACTACCATAATGTCTCTTCTACCATCAAAACAACACAGAATAAATGTGGTTGTTGGAACATTGATCACAGATGACAACACACCAAAAGAAAAACAAAAATGAATCATTAAAACCTCTTACACACAAACATGAGCAGCTGATTTCTTCACTGCCAAACCCTTCCTATCAAAGTCTCTTTGTATGTTTGTTTTGGTGCATCCTTTCCATCATTAAAGCTTTCACATTTTTATCTTGTTATGTTGTTTTTGTTCCATCTTTTATAATGTTGTTACATCTTAAGCATAATATTTTGTTATATTTACATGTTTTCATCATCATTGTTCTTTTTCATCTTTTACATCTCTCTTGGCTATTATGGGAATGTTTTTTTTTCACTATTTTTTTTTTAATCTTATTATTGTATTGTATTGTCGTTTATTGTCATTGCAGATATTTCAGAGCAACGAAATCACATTCCAGTTACAACAAATCAAGATAAACATTTAAACATAGACAAACATGGGAATACAGATAAAGTTGTTCTGACGAGTCGTCATTTTCGACGCCCTGTTGTTGTGAGTTTGATCAGTCCTTGAAAGTCTGCGTGCGTGTGTGCGTGTGTGTGCGTGTGTGTGTGTCCGGGCACACTCCCCCAGTCCAACAGTATTATATCTCCTTTCCTCTGTATTTCACATGGCTTAGGTCAGGAGTGTCAAACTCATTTTAGTTCAGGGGCCACATTTATCTCAACATGACCTGAAGTTAAATAATAACAGCAGAAATAACAAAAAAATTACATTATAATAATATTTACATTCACAAAGTTTCATTAAAAATGTAAATAACATGAACAGCCTGAAATGTCTTAGTTTCTAGTGTTGAAGTTAAATGTTAACAATATTCTGCCTCTGTTTATCATTTACACATGTAAATTACAATGTACAGATCACAGTAGATCTACAAATACACAAAACATTTAGTAACAGGTAGAATATTGTTAAAATTACATTTAGTCCTCTTAAGGCATTTCAAGTTGTTCATATTTGTTCAGATTATTCACATTTATTTGCAAAAGGATAGTTTCTATAAGTAAACATTTTCATGTAATTAAATTTTTTTACAATGAAATAAAGAGAAAAATGTTAGGTTGATAGTATTTTACTGGTCTGATCCACTTTAGATCATATTGTTCTGTGAACAACTGTTGCTGTGTGGATGTTACCAGCATTATTTGTGCGGTTGTTATTAATGATTTCTGCTCTTATTTCTCTCATTCAACAGGTCTGTCTTATTTTGTTTCATTGTAATTTCTTTCTTTGTCCAGTTTACTTGGTTCTGGTTCCAGTTATTACTACCATTATAATTATCACCATGGTTGATATTCTTTCGTGACGTTCCCCCGTTTCTTCATGTCAGGTCCGACATCGAAATGTGGTTCAACAAAACACACAATAAAGACAGTAGAATATCAAGGGGAATCTCATATACTCTATACAAAGGAATTTGTTTAGTACCAAACGTAGACAGACTAACATTCTGCTGTTAGGAGGCTGGACAAGACAAGTTAAAAAAAAAAAAAAAAAAGGAAAAGATCATATTGTCCTGTATGTGGAACCTGAATTAAATTTATTCTCACATCCTTGATTGTTAATATTTTCAGTGTTATTTTTGCATTTCACAAATTCATCCCACAGACCAGAGTGGATCCATTAGTGGGCCGGTTTTGGCCCGCGGGCTGTATGTTTGACACCTTTGGTTTAGGTCATTGCTCATGACATTTGACAGGAAAATAAAAACAGCTCCAAAGCCCATTTTAGGGCATAACTCCAGGTTTGGTAAAGGCAGGAATAATGTAATAAATGAATAACTTTAAACCCCCTTTTAAAAAATAAACAATTTTTCGTGTGATGTTCCTATATGTACCTGAAGGATATGACTTCATAAATATTTTGTTGCCAAATGTATTCATAGTAAGAGAAAACTGGTATCAAAATTTGTAACTTTTTATATGAATATTTGAGGGTAATGGAAAAATTTACATTTCACAAGTATTTTTGTTGTTACTTGGCAGGAGTCAATCTGTCAATGATCAATATTGGTTAGATTTAATATAATGAACACTTTATTTTGCCAGTACACTCTGATATTAACAGAACTACAGTATTGTTGAGTCTCATTTCCATTGGCAGCAGGTGACTCACTAATGTAAATAGTATGTCCTTCTACAAATAAACTCACATGGACTGCTATTGTACATAGTTCCATAAATCACCAAACACAATGTGCATTAATGAACCAGGTCATTATTTTAATACATAAAGACATTAGCATTTAACAATCACTTTCCAGTATCGACAATTTACAACATACAGATATAACCTTTTAAAAAGGAAACAACATAAGAGAAAATTAAAGACATATCACAGGCAAATGAGATTTCATTCTAAATTTTTCTCCTTTTTCTTCTGTGAAAAATGTCAATTCTCGTACAGTGAGACTGTACTTTAAGGTGCTACTTGCAATTTACACAAAATAAGCAAATCACTACTAAACATTGTTCTAGTTACAACGTTGATGCAACTTCCATTTTAAATACATGTTACATTATTCAACCTGTTTGCAGCTGAAATAATAAGCTGTTGCATGAAGGATGCTGTAGTTATTGTTCAGGCATGGCATTTCTGGCTGCCTCAGAGTTTGTCGAGTAAGGCTGACTGGTGACAAACCACCAGAGCTGAAAGGCCATTCAACATGAATGATACTGTGTCTAATGATCTGAAATATAGTGGTGCAATGTCTACATCCTATCAGAAAGATGTGCTTAGGAATGGAAATATTTCTCTCTAGAGCCTTCTAGTCTTTATCATTTTATAATTGATAGTAAAGCACTTGAAGTGATTCATTTAAAACAGCAACTCAATAATAGAAATCCATTTTATGTCTGCGAGTGAGCCGTTCCTTCTCTAATTTGACTTTTAACGCCATTCGAGGCTTTCTACCATCAGAGCTTCAAAATAGCAAATACAACAAAACAAAGCGAGTCTTCAGTATAAACTTCCTGAACTGAAGGAGTAACACATAATAATAATGTGCTGTTAGAATCCATGTTTTCAAGTACTGATCGTCTTTAACAGATATTTCATGGATCGTATCACAACTGTCTGATGGTGATCGCTGTGTAACATTTCCTCTAAGTCACTCAAAGTGCATTGACATCAGATGTCATTTACAATTTACCTTGTCGTGTCTTTTCCATAATAAATAAAAACATCTACCAAAAAGTCATGCGTGTAATAACGTGTGCATGTGTTTTCAAGCGTTTCTCCACAAAAAAATGACGTTCACTGTGTGTGTTTAACGGAGTAATGGACAGATAAACATTCATCCAAGTGTTTTGTATTTCCTCAAAAATAAAATTGATTATTAATAATTTAGGACATGGTATTTCCTGTACGGAAGTGCAACTACTTACACAGTGTTTTAAATACCCTGATGATTTTTTTGGCACTTTTTGGCAACAGCTATATGCTTGTGCTTTGCCATAGGATACAATCAGGTGATATATATTCTAATTTTAGTAGCAGCCCTTTTAAATAATTTAAGCACGTGACTGAAACACTATTTGAAGATCTACAAGGGATGCAGCCAATGAATTAAAGATCAACCCAAATCATCAATTAACTGTGATTGGCTGATTTGGAATTGATAAAAACAGAAAATCTTGGTGACAAATTAGAAATTATTTTAAGCTGGGTGTCCAAATTAAGAAAAAAAATATACATTTTAACTGTTCACACTGACCTGGGAGGATTATAAATAAGCATGATTTAATAAATAAATAAATGGTGCTAAACAAGTGGTCAGGGTGAGGCTACGAACTCCTCTATCTTTTGTGCAATTCATTTTACTATTTATCCACTTGTTTATTTAGTTTTGTTTTTATGTCATATTCATGTTTATCTATAGGCGTGTATTTATGTATCAATGTGTAAACTCACCTCTTTAAAACTGTGCTTATACTTCAATAAAGAAGCGTAAAAAAAATACAATCACAACATCAGACAAAAATCTATTCATATTTTCACTGCTTATTAATGCTTTTTTTTTTTTGGTATTAGTATTATAAAGTTTCCCAGAGCTAAAAGTGATGTTGCGTTAAGTTACAATTTGATCGACAGTCAATGTCCGGATTAATTTTTCTAATCATGAGCAGAGCTTTGACTCAATCTGTACCAATGATCCCTTTTGTTTCTTCTTGCCCATTAAACTGTATATGTTAGTTCTGCTTCTCGCCAATGGCATGAGGTTCTATGAAGTGACAAATATAAAACAGAGCACAAGTTACTTCAACTAGTTAGACATGTAATGTGTTTTAAAAATCTTAACTTATTAATACTCAAAGTACAAAGGTCTTCAGTCAAACTACACACTGTACAATGTAATGTTCCTGGTGCTGCAGTGCAAAAACTCCAGTGTAAGCAAGAACCACACCGGAGAGTCAGGGGTTAATGAATGTCTCTGACTTTCTCCCCCTCCTCTTTTGGTTTGACGTGTCCTCGAATAATCACATCCTGGCACTGCGCCTAAATGTGTTCTTGTAATCACATCTGCCCTCTGCTTTCACTCTGACCAGTGTGCGGTGGCACCTCCATGTGGATACGAGGTCAGCCAAGGATAGCTAAGGTGAATCAGCCGGAGCTGTGCTTGAGGATACAGAGCTGTCCTGTGTAGCCAGGCTGTCACTAGGGGAAGGGGGAAAAACCTCAGGCCGCTTCTGATTCTCGTTTTCCTTCTTGCAACACCAATCGGACAGCGCGCTCGACGTGCCGGTGCTGTCTGTGAACTCACAGCTGGGCCCGGCCGGTTCCACGGTTCGTCTTTTAGGTGCTTTGTGTTTTCTAAGTGACCCAGGGAGACAGGTGGACACAGTGTCAAGTGCGGTCACAGCCTGAAAAGTCCCTTGTCTTTCATCTTGAAGGTGCTTATGCTTGGTTGGGACCGTGCCAGAATGGTCAGGGTCTGACCAGCTCATCTTTCGCTTCTGGAATGTGAAAATGAAACCAATATAACAACTATAACACACTGAGGTCTTAAAGAATGTGACATTTTATCCCAGACTCAGAGTTGTCAGAGCTAGAAAAAAAAAATCCAAGTGAATATGAATCGTGTTTTTCTTTTAAACAGATAATTATAGCTCTAACAGGAACAGGCTGACTGAGGAGGATGCCTGAGGTGTTTGCAGCCTCAATTTAACCAAATAAATATTGCATTTAACTCTTTCAGAAGTGGGAGAATTGCCTTCTGTTATATTTACCCTGTTATATCTGTGCATCTCTAAAAGTTTTGTTGTTAAATCTATATTTATGTCTGCATGCACTTGGGAATGTCTTCATAGGGATCAAGTAAACTCTTATTACTATTACCTTGATGTTAGAAATGTCACTTTTCCATTGACCAAATCAGCTCAACTCACCACAACTGGTTCAACCAATTTTACATGATGTTTTGCATCTCTTTGTCTTTGCCGGCATGGAACCTATGTAGGTACCACTGAAATACCTGATGGCCTCTACTCTTATGTAATAAAAATTCAAAAAAGGCTGTGCTTTAAATGTTTATATAGTCTTTGCTTTGGATATTTTATGTCTAATTGTGCAAACTCTGATGTTAATGCTTGGTTATATCAATTGACTAAGGGGTCATCCATTTTTTTCAACATTTTCAAGAGCGTACAAAACATACTCTTTCAGAACC
>JAPSES010007319.1:0-14388 GCA_029822895.1 Maxillicosta whitleyi
ATAGATAGATAGATAGATAGATAGATAGATAGATAGATAGATAGATAGATAGATAGATAGATAGATAGATAGATGCCGAGGGAAATTCAAGATAGAGGCAGAGATTGAGAAAATTCAGTGACAGACAGATCCACGCCCAGACGACACTCAAGTGTAAAACACTGTCCATGATCTCCTATAAAATGCTACATGTGTCATAATCTCCAAATGCGTTTTTAAACAAATTTACCAGTCTCGGTTATGGTCTGCGTTTGAAGAGGGATGTTTTACATTAAATCACGGTCGTGATGTTGATGAGTCAGAAGATGATGTGGACATAAAGTCCACGTGGTTGGAGAACAAGTAAAAATAAGAATGTTCAATTCTGAAAGGCTCCAAAAAGTGGTTTGGAAACCGATGAATGATGGGACCAAAACTGACCTCGAATATAAAACCAGACTGAATTAATGTGTAATACAATAAGACACTTTTTGAGGATTGTAGTTTTTTTCTTTCTTTGTTTTGTTTCTTGGTGAATCATATTTGTCTTGCGTTCCTTTGAAATGTGGACCCACTGTGATGGTAAGATTATCCAAGAAAAGCTATAACCAGCAGCAGAAAAAACGCAATATGAGGTCAAAAACATATATGAGGTCGGGGTAAAATGCAATGAATTGATGCCAGAGGTATATTACTGTCAAAGCAAACAAAAATGAATGAGTTAATATTTCCATTATCAGGTGAACATCCAGTTTGTGACATTTTAATTCATATAATAGAGTTTGGTAGAAAATAACTCAGTCGCCAACACTGATTTAAAAGAAGATTAAAGCAATTCTACAAATGGTCACAAAGACGCATCGTATCTCATCGTCTCTCCGTATGGACAGTATATGTTATAGCCTACTGTGTTCCTCAGGGGGCCGCGTACTGGTGACGTACTAAGAGGAAAGCTGCTGCAGCGCGTGCGCAAGGTGCGTTCACAGCCAGGAGGGGTCAGCAAATCACTCATTCATCTTCACAGAAACTTTAATAATCCTGTGATTTGCAGTGGGTATGCATATCACCGTGTTTTTTTTTTTTTGTTGTTTGTTTGTTTGTTTGTTTTTTCATTTTTTCTTCATGCTACATGATCTCAATATTACCACAATATGTATAATGTGTTATGTAAGAAATTCACCAGATATGTTAAGAATCTCCTAAAGTGAAACGTCATCTTTTTTTTCTTTTAAGAGTTGATTAAAACCTTTAGCTGAATAACAACATCAACAAATCATGAACACCAGCATGAACATGTGCCCTTAATGTGGTCTGCGGACTGGAAAAGCCCCGTCCTACATAACATAAAACCTAGAGGGCGCCAAATGCTTGCATATTCTGAGCTCTGGCATCGGGTTCAAGTGTTTAACACCGGCCTAAAGCGTCCGTGTTGACTCCAAATATACTCAATGCATGATTGTATTCCTACTTGATTCAATGCTAACAGAGGTATGGCTTTTCTATTAAGTAAGGATGCAGATGGTGAGTTCCCAGATGAATCCGATTCTCTGATGTCGGCCATATTGGACACACTGGGGGAACCGTTCAATAGGAGGTGATGCGGCGTTTAAAGACGAACGAAAATAATAAAACTGTCTCGTGTGTGCTCTGAGGACTACACCTACAGTAGACACGGGAAGAAGTAGAAGTGTTAAAATGTAATTTTCTAAATAAACATAAATTAAATGAAGTGTTTTTATGTTTATGTCAAAATATAAACAATTTATAGGCAGTATATTGTCATAATAAAAATTAACACGATAGTTCCGGCTATTGTTTATTTTTTGTTTTTCTGCTGAATCTTATTAAATATCTCCCCCGTAATGTATGCTTTTTGTATGTAACACGAATAACCACCGACATTATGCAACTATCTTTTTTGTCAATTTGTGTGGGAAAATTACGCCCTAGTTTACAAACGTCGGAGTCTAATCTGAGTCTTTAAATGCAACACTATTCCTCCTTTGGCCTCGTCGGCTCCTCGCTACTAGTCCGGCTATTGTTGTGCCTCTTTCAGGGCAACCCTGACCTATCAGCGGGCGGTGAATTCTGGATATTTTAATGACTTTAGCTAGCTTTAACCCCGCCATATTAAGGAGCTTTTGTCAGCTGGCAGTTTATTGTCTTCCTAGAGAAATATTCGGGCTCTGAGCAGAGGACTTTGGGCTGGTGAAGTAGTTAATCGGTATGGGACAGACGGAAGACTGAGATTCCACGTTAGAGATCGCTGGTGTCGGCTGTTTCCACTTTGGATTGTCGACGGGAAAAACAAAAACGTGGGTGAAAAGGGATCACAGGACGCATGTAGCCGCAATACAACCCTTCAAAGGTCGCTTTTAAGGTATGAAATGTTCACCTCAAAGTCTCATTTTGTGTTGGAAGTGGAGAGAGGTCGGCCCTATGCGGTGACACTTGAGGAAAGTTTAAGGTAAAGGTTCAGAAGAGTTTCTTTAGTCTGTTACATTCTTATAAAAGTCTAGCTAAATGTTAACTTAGAGTCACTCGCAGGTCTTTGTTACTTTGTCTTTGTGTTTTGCGGTGGAAAACGACAGTAAAAAGACTCCTAAAGCGTCCTTAAACATGGTTAGATTACTGCATTTACACAGCATTCCAGGACGTAAATAATGGACTTGATAAAGATGAAACTACATCAGCAGATCCAGTTTAACGTCTTTACTGCAAATCTGTTTACAAGTGTGTGTCACGTATCAAAGTTTAACCACTTACTCTTTTCCTGCTGCCTCACCCAATCCCTGTCTCCCACAGTCAGCTGCTGTAGGCCCCAGCTGTTACAGGCCTTTATTGCATGCACATATAATATTACAACAGAGTTCCCACAATGACAAAACTCATGTTATTTAAGCTCTTTGCAGTAACCTCCCTCTCTTTTGCTGCATGTTTTTATTGTGGTTGTACTGGTCTGCTTCCCTGATTTGCACACTCCACAAAATATGGAATTTGAGTGTGTAATAAGGCATAAAATCAGCAGCAGGGGTTTGTATGTGTGTGTATTTGTAAGTTCACACACTGTGCATGTGTCTGTTTGGTGTATTATATACTACGGTGCCACAGTAATCCTTCTGCACGGTAATCCCTCTGTTAGTACAACCCAGTTGGCTGAACAGTCCTGTCTCGTCCACACACACATACACACAGCTGGAATGGAGAGGGCTGTTGGCAGAACAGTGAGGAGCGTTAACAGGTGGTGTTGGCCTGGGATCAGGGACTTGACTTTAACTAGAGGCATGAAGGATCCTCGCATACTCCTTGAGTGTCCTCATGGCACAAACGGGACTCTACAGTGTCATTACAGTTAACTAATTAAAGATTTGGAAATTCTTCTGACACTTTGGGGGGGGGGGGGGTAGAATCAAAGCGCGATGCTCTGACGTGGTGGCAAACTGAGTAAATGTTGGGACTTTGGAGGGCCAAAATAAAACACTCAGGTTTCAGATGTCCATAAACAGCAATGCGTGCTCAGGAGAGAAGAGAAGAAGAAGAGCTCTTCTATTTTATAGCTTGAAGATGGCTCTTTCTCTCTCCCAGACTCACCCGAGCCTTTGACAGGCACAGCAGGTGGCCTCTATGGCATGAATGGATTCGGAAGGAAGTTCCTCTTTCCTCCGCCGGCCCCCTCCACTCACTGTGATTGGCAGAGATGGCAGGCTGCCCTGAAGATAAGACCGTACAGCACCTCTGGGAGTCTGCCAGAGCAATTGCTGAGTTAACGCTTGAGTAATGGTTTGCAGCCCCCAGTATCCCCTCACATTTCTGAGATTGAACACAGAGTTCACTAAGCAAGTTTGTCAAGTTGGTAATGAGACTTGTACGCTGGATGTGTTAGAAATTTGGTTGCAGGCTTTAAAGGTTTCTCTTTGTCTGAATTCATAGTAGCTACAGTAAGGAGGTGAATATGACATATTGCAATAGTTAAATGATTAGTGGATAGATAAACCCAGAACGATTTCTGCATCAGTACTTATGTCATCATGTCATGATGTGGAATGTCAAGCTGAGCTAGCAGGAAATCTCCAAAATATTGTAGCCAAGTTGAAAATTTACTCCATCTTGATAAATTGACCATAGATTTGAAGTTTAAACAACTATATTCTTCCCCCTGAAAACAATATTTTTACCTTTCCCTTTGGACATTATAACATAGCTAGAGCTTCACTGTCCATCAGATTTTCACTTAACTTAAACATAAGTTTAACTTAACTTTAACACTAAGTTTTCCTTCACTGTTGCGTACCTCATGGCTGCAGTCATTCTGAAGATAACCAAGCTGAGCCAGCAGTGGAAAAGCAACATAACATACATTTTTTCCCTTAGTAGTAAGTCAGTGTGAAGATCTCTTCATAATGCATGATTTTAAAACCGTTTCCCTTGGTCATTGTTGCACGATTCTTTTACAGAAGCAGTAAATAAACATCCACATGACATGATAATAAAAAATGCTTTTGAAACCTGTCAAAAGCATGTAATATGATGTAGTTTACTGTACGTATGTTGGGACTTTGGGATGATTTAGCAGTGACCCCAACTTCCACAGGGTTTGCATGTACAAGACTTTGGCCCAAAAAAGATTGAACAAAAATCATCTCATGTGCAACGTTATGTCATGACTGGTGTAAAAATAGACGTCACTTTTAATTGGCGTGTTATCTGTACGCATTTTAAGCTCTCCGCATGTATGTTCACACCATTATTAGCTCCCTCTCCAACCTGAATCGATGCGTCACATACTACGCACTGTGGGTTAGGGTTAGCGGTTATGATTATGTGAACTGGAAATCTTGATACACGATCAAATGGCGTTGAATAACATGTGAAAGGTTGAAAATACATATATAGAACACTAAATGCCATACGAATTGGTGTGACGTACAACGCTGTTTCATGAGATCAGTCTCTTCTGTGACAAAATGTCAAACCAAATTAAGCTTTTTCCTGTCCACACTAAGTTTCTAAAGATGTTCAACATGGAAACAGTTTTCAAAAAAGTCCATATTTACATCAGGTGAATACAAATTAAAGACCAACATGATAGTTACTTTTAGAAAATAATGATATATCTGTGGTCTGAAGAATTTGTGGATAATGGTTTGTTGAGTGAAATAAGACAACCTATGACTGAATGTAGGGTCCTGGTGGAGTTTGTCACATCTTTGTCCTGAGAATAGCAATTACTAGAGAAGCAGTGGTAATGTTAGCTTCCACAGTTAACAAATTTTATTAAATCAATGATTAAATGTAAAGTATAAGCATAACAAACTTCTCTGTTCTGTACTACACCATTCCTAAATAAAGCACCAGTTATTTTGTCTTTTGTGAATTTTGTGCAGTCTATGATAACATGGCTATCCACTAAGTAAATTAGGTGAAATGATGCCAGCAAGCTCAAAAAAAGGTAAATAAATAAACAGAGTCAAAGTTGAATGATGATATTTTGGCTTCAGTGACACTGACCTTTAGTGTAATTGCGACACTGTCCACAAAGATTCCAAAATTGCTTTTTCACCAAATCTTGCTTGATTGTAAAGGTTACACAAGACAACAGCTCGAAGTTCAAAAGGCGTGCCCAGAACAGCTAGAGTTGCTTATCTGATTAGTCAGAATGACGTGGACCAGTTCAGAGCAGCGTCATGGTGGATCTCACTGGATACATCCACTTCCAGACATCTCTAACTTGATGAACTTTGCAAACAGAAGTAGATAATTTAGCTTCTAGAGAAAGAATACTTGGGAATGTGTACTTTAAAAACAACTCTCATCTATCACATAAGGTAAAGGGACTCAAAAAGTAAAAGTTGGCTCAACAGATAGACTTATTCTTTAACTCGTTTCACCTCTTCTTTTGTGTAGTTTTTCCGTCTTTTCTTTGAGGATGTCACTTCTGTGGAACACTCAGGCCTGTAAATCTCCTTAAAAATGTTCCTGACTCTACAAATAATCTATGCTGTGGTACATTCGTGAGCAAGGCTTCACACTGGTCTTGGTATGAATTTACCTCAGTGTAAAGTAGCCGGATAGTAGGTAGTGTTGGAAGGTTTTTTTTGTCCTGAATGTTGCCTGAATGCCAACGACAGCAAACACTTCCCTCCTACAGCTCTCCAGCATTGTTTCCCTCAGCCCTGTGGGAAGCAGCAGCCTGTGTCTCCTTAATCTGACACGGCATCAGTGGCGGTCTGGCACACAACCTCATGGGTCACATGTCCATGGACAGGGTCTGGCTCTGCCGTTCGTTTCATTGCATGCCACTGTGTTTTGTGTTCCCTAGTACAGTTTGCCTGGGAGTAAACCCATTCATAACCATAAATCAACATAAATTTTTCATTATTTCCACTTCCGTTAGCAGATATATTTAGCTCTTACGCCGATCTGCCTGAGGGTTGAAATCAGTTTGTGTTATTGTAAATGTGTAAAGTAACTTAAACACTTACCCTCATATGTTAACACCAATTTAACATTGGACCGGTGACCCACATCTGTGTACTGGCTTCAAGTGGTATCATCCTGTCCCTTTGGAGCCACCAGCTAATCTCATTGTCTGTGTAAGAGCCTCATTTAGGAACTCATCTGAGAATGGGTACAATAATCTGCCTGTAATTTGATTTGCAGCGAAGTCAATTTGAGGCATCATTAGTTATGATACATTTGTCACAGTAAAAAAAAAAAAAAGAAGAAGAAAATAAAAATAAAAGAACATGGGTGGAGATCAATTCTCTGGATTACAAATTCTCTGAGTCACTTGTGTGTAATTTCCTGAATGGTCAGTAAAGGACACTGCGACATGTCACCACAGGAGTGGTGAAGTGAAGCGCTCAATAGCTTAATGGCTAGAACTTGTCAATAATCCGTGTCCTGTAAAGTGCTTTGGAGGAAATTCAAGTTAACAGCATCTACAGTTCTCTCTCTTTTACCAGTGAACTACTCATTCATCCCAAATGTGGTTCTTAATCTGCCCTGTCCTAAATCCACAAACCACATCTGGTTGTTTTGAATATTTAATTTGAGTCGCTTGTTTGATCGATTGTAAGGACAGGTTGCATCTGTGTCCTCATTAGCATTTGCGCTGCTCACTGTTAGCATGTGTATGGGCTGTATAGGTCAATGGGTTGTGGGTGTGCTGTGCACTGTGGGGGAGGCACTGCAAGGTAGTCTCCCTTTTACCATAACAAAAGGGAAGATGAGGCTGACAAAAGACGAAACTGAAAGCCTTTCTCTGTGTGGCAGAGGTGTGAGATTCCTTTTTTTTTCAGAACACAGTCTGTCATTCTATTCATTGTCTTCTTTGGCTTGTTGTAAAGAGGTTTATGTTGTTTCATGAAATCTATGATTTACAAAGTGTGACAAGGGTGAAGTGTTTTAAATTCAGCAATTTTTGGTGTGTATATGAACTCAGAAAAAAGTCTAGGTAAGACATTCCTTTGAGTCAATTTACATGTTAGGTGTAATATTTTGTGTCCTGGAGGAAGGAATCTTAACTAAAACTTTTGGGCGTTGAACCAGTTGGACACGCCAGATCATGTGCCAACCCTGTGGGCTCACTCAGGCTCGTGATCTATTCATGGCCATTTTTGGAGCAAATCATCTGGGTGCACAATAATGTAAATAAGGAAGAACTTGAGGTTATTAAGGGGAATTATGTTTTCATAAATAACATGACAAAAGAATATGTCCAAGTGTACTTTTCATTGTTGTTCTGTTGGTTCTATTGTGGTGCTTTTCCACTGCATGGTATCGGCTCTACTCTACACGGCTCGTTTGCTTTTCCATTACGAAAAAGGACCCTGGAACCTGGGACCCGATACTAGTTTTTTTAGTACCTCCTCAGTAGAGGTTCCAAAATCTTAGAACGGATACCAAAACGTGACGTCACGACACTGCAGACACTGATTGGTCAGACAGTTTTCTGTGACCCGTGATTTACAAAAATCCAATACGGAAGTAGACAGTGAATAGCGAAATATTAATCCACATGATGACAGAACAAAACTACACCGTAGACGATCGCGTAGATTCAGTCTTTGGTGGCGGACGTAAAAATCCAGACGAAAAAATGCACGAGCGAGTTTTCGGCGACTCTCTGAGCAGACGACACGGAAGTAACGTATCGAGACGAGACGAGCCGGTCCCATGTAAGTGGAAAAGCGTTTCCCAGTGGTTTCCCACATCGTTTCAATGTTTTTTTTCCACTTAGACCAGTTCCTAGTGGAAACAGTCTGTGTACCTAAAACCAGGACAGTCATAGTAGTTTGTTTTCTTCCGGATTAGAGTATTTGCTTGGAGAGCAAAGGTTCAGAGCCTCGATACCCTCTTCAGTCAGCACTGATATCACTTTCATGTGTTTTCTTTTGGAGCTGTTGTGGCATTAACCATATTGTCAGGACTAAGTGTTTTGGACACATGGAACCATGTGGTGTGTGACATGTGTGTCAGGATGGGGTCAAAGGTGATGGTCGTGTTTATGTTGACCTTTGCTTTGATGTCAGTGGCAGACGTTTACCATTTGTGCTCCCAGAGTTGTCGATGTGTTTCATGCTTTGAAATTAGGGGGTGTGGAAGATTGTTAGAAGGAATGTGTCATCAAATCAATTGCCATACAATAATTAGATTATTGATTTAATTGTTATTGTTTTTCATTTCATGCTGCTATATTCATGCACATCTGTTAATGGATTAATAATACTTATGCACAAAGAAAAATATGTTTTTTTGACACTGGAAGATATAAGTAAAGTAATATTTCTATTTGCTTTGACGCTTTGAGAACAGGAGTAGTACAGTAATCTCAAATATACACAGAACGTACTGACAATGAAATGTAAAAATAAAAAAAAAACAAACCTCCAATTGTTAACATGGACCACATTCCCAACATGAAGAACAGTTGGTGGCATTGCCATTAAACCATAGCAGAAGAAGAAGAGGATGACGATGATGTCATTGAAAGAGCGAAAAATGATGGAAAGCAACTGTGAGGTAATGATGGGAAAATGACTTTTTTGTTTGTTGGAGCTGCTTATTGTTATGATTATAGAAAATGATCACAGATGCTTTATTACTGTGATCAAACTATTCTACTATCTAACAGTCATGACTATCCATTGAGGACTCACATCAATCACTTATACTGTATGTGACACATTTAGGATTGTTATGACAAACTACTAAACAAAAACTGCCTGAAATATTGCAAGTAATTTAGATGTGAGGATTTGCTGGTTGTTTTATATTGTAATAGTTTTTTTTGCTTTAATCTTTACACAACTAAATTATTCTTTTCTTTTTCCCACTTTACAGTCTCCTCCTGTTCTTTTTAAACTTTCATGCATGTACTCTATGTTCCGTGACACCTGTGTGCATATAGATGTACGCCAATTACACATTTGCTGCTAAAACATGCAAACTGTGCTTTGCTTGGGTCATACATTGATGAATACATACATTTCATTTGTTATGCTTCGGCACTCCAAAGAGATTCAGTGAGCTTTCATAATACAGAAACATTTAAGATGTATTAATTAATTGTACCCTTTTTATTATGCTCCCTGCAAAAGCTACTAATCCAAGTGAATTTGTGTGTTTTTGCTCTGTGAGAAGTTGTCATGCTACATTGCATATTAACGAGCATTAACAAATTACAAGAACAAGTAGAGCTGCCATGCTTGTGCAGCGCTCATGCTGTCAGTACCAGCTGTTACTGATATTCTGTCTGCAAATGAATCTGTGCACACTGATTTCTAAAAAGGCTAAACCTTGTCTGAAGTCAAATCTCTCATAATGAATTTATGTCACTTAAAAGAAGTAATTGAAGTCATGCACGGGATGTTCTCTGCAGGTGAAATTAAATTGGGGAGCACTGATATGATTGACTGTGAGAAAAAAAAAAACTAATATAATTTGGGATATCTTTAATATCCATTTCATTCATCAGATGTCATTTCCATCTGTTCTGTGCACTCATCACTCGTCCTGCTATGTTTTCAGTGTCCAACCAAACACTTTCAGTCAATGGTCTTTGTTCATCACAGGAAATCAATACACCATCCATCTCAAACACGCAGATCCATTGATTGATCGTTTCCGCTTAAAGGTTTAGCCTTAAGCTAGCTCATCTCAAACTAAGACCATACATAGTACACACCATATGAACGGTTTTACTTCAGCTTTAGTCAGTGGTCCACTAACTAAATCCAAAAACAGTATTAAGATACATTTTACAGAACACAGATCCATGTTTGACAACTGGAATAAAGGCATAAACAGCAGCCCAAAGAGAGGAGGTCACCCGCCAAAGTAAAGAGTCATGAAGTGTGTCATGTGTTTGTCCAGTATCGACTGGTTTTATCTAGGGGTGTGTTCAAAATATTGATACGGGGATATATTGTCGAGGGCCTCTTCATGATATATGTATCGATACGGAGGCGCAGTATCGATATTTCACGTGCAACAAATAATTCTAGTTTATCAAGTTTCTGAAACAGCAAAAGCCATCTTTATTTGTGCACTACAGCCAAGCAACTACAGCTTAATGCAGTGTTTTACATGCACTACAGTGGTATTGTTGCTCAACAGCAAAATTAAAAAAAATAACATTTGGGTATACATGTGTCTGTTTTCTTTAAAATGTTAGAAAAGTAAAAACTGTAATAAAATACAAGCCTAAAATATCGGGATGCATATCACGTTGAATACCATGTACAATATGTACCGGAATACACATATATTGCGATGTATATCATGACCCATATATCAGGATATGTATCATATCGCGAGGTTGTTGGCAATACCCACCCTTAGTTTTATCCAGGATCCTTAAGACAGTCAGGATTGTACATAAAAGCTTGCATAAAAAGCTATTAATCAAGAATGCCTGTGATCATATAATCTGTTTAAACTGAATTTCCATTAGATCTGATAGGCCACACAGACCTCAGTAAGACCAGCTTTGATATGGATCCTGAGTGATCTGCTCACATGTGACCCCTCACTACCTCATCTCTAGTCAACACTTCTGATGTCCCTGCTTAATATGCAAAATAGAGGATCATCTTTATAAGCTAATCTATGACACAGATTCTCATTTCAAGTGTAACAGACGGGTCTTGAATATCGTTGTAAATGAAATTCATCGAGCAGCTCGAAAACTAGCACACGCTTTGAAGGTGGAATGTTTTCTGGAGGCATGAGGTGATTCTGTGAAATCAATGGATACAGCTGAAATCCTGCTAAGACCACTTTGACTAGGGATGCACTGCTACCACTTTTTTCCTGGACCCAATACAAGTACTTACATTTGATTACTTGCCGACACCGAGCACTGATACAAGTACTTAATAATGCCATTACAGTGTTTTATTGTCATTGTCATTAGTCTGACTGTTACAAAGTGCTGCTACTGACATTTAATTCATTGGAATGAGTGTTTCTAAGTCAATCCATTCCGGGGCGCTACTCTTAATTAACCATACTTGACACATACAACAAAGAAGAGTACAAAGTCAGTAACAATAAACCTGGTGATGACACTGATGTGGATGCTAATATTGATATTGATGAGGGTCATTGTCATAAATATGTCTGTAGTTTTTCACTAACTCACACAGTCGCTCTTTTTAAAAAAAAAAAAAAAATCTGCTACCTCCACTTTTCCCGGTGATGCTTCTTCTCCGTCTGGGTACACACAGAGCCTTATATTTAAGATAATATGATCATCTTTATATGGCATCTGGGCATGCATCCACTACCTCTCGGAAAATTGACAGAATTGTGTACACAGTGAATGCAGAGGGTAGATAATACGCTCCATCCATGTCTGTCTGTGTCTTTAATGTAACTTGCAATCACCGTCATTTATTTCTAAAAATCTCCACACTCCTGACATTACTCTTTGGTAATTTCAGAGCACTTTTACGAGTATGAGTATTGGTACACACACTCAGTCTATTGGCTCAATACTCAATACTGGTATCAGTGCATCCCTAACTTTGACCATTCTATTTGTTATTGCGACTCTCTTGCATGATCTCTAATTTTAAAGGTGAGGATAACACTAAAAGAATGTGAACATGTTAGTAAAATGGCATTGATCAGATCTCCATGCATCCTAATTATAACCTACAGTGTCTTAGGCAGAAATACAGGGTGTGTACTTCCCCTGTTAAAAGACACTGTATTAGTCCCAGCTTATTAGTTAACTAATGATGTGATCATTCACTTAATGTTTGTGGAAAAAAAAAAAAGAGGATTTAGCCATAATTATGCTGCGACAAGGTGAGAGAACAATATATTGATAATTACAGTGTTTCCCGCAGCACTTTCTAGCCAAGGCGGCTGCCTTGGCAAACTTGCCCCACTGCCTTGCCAACGTTCCAGGGAAAAAAAATTCCGTATAAGCGAACCCCCCCCCCAAAAAAAAAAACCCCAAAGTACTAATACATTGTCAAGCGCAGGCACTAAGACAGTATTGATGAGCCTAAATTGTGATACCTTTTGGTTTGATATATTACAGGGTTCTAGCTAGCGCAATTTAGCATATCAGCCCCTGACTCTAAAATTTTGACCCGATACGCTAAGTTTCAGTACAGCATATCGGCATTTTGACTATAATTGTTTGCCTAAATCAAACACAGGGTACGACATTAACGGTTGCCCAAAGCATCTACTCTGAATTATTTGTATGTCCTTGTAAGATGCATCTATAGCGTGAGTAAGTGAGTGTGCTGCCATTGGCTCCTTCTGTGCTGATGTGCTGACATCAGGCCACAAACGTAGTAGTGATGTTTTTTTACGCTTAAAACAACGGCGGCAGCTTCTGAAATCCCCTCCCGCACAACCACCCCCCCGTCGCTGTACTCACTCAACATCCCTACTGTAAAATAATATCCTAGCTAGAACCCTGTATTACTATGCTGTGTCTGTCATCCTCCAGACCCAACATTCAAACTATGTTATCGGTACGCTGCCGGTACGCTATTCATGCCACACCACAATGCCGTAACGCAATGCTGCAATGCCACTTTTCTGTGATTTATTGAAACATACAAATGTTTTCAGAGGAAGTGCAGGAGAGAAAGTAAGGGAGAAATGAAAGTTGAGTTGAAAATTACCCGTTTGAACATTGTAACTCCAGTTTGTCAGACTAATGAAGTGCTACACTATAATCTGTGGGTTTGTTTGCATTATTATATGATACATGTCATAATTATTTTCATAAATTATAGCCATAGACTACACATCAAATGTTTGAGCAATAAACATAGAAACAATTTGGGTAAATGCAACTTACAACTGTACAAAAGAACACTTTGACATTGTCCAAATAGCGGCTGAAAATGTCCTGCAAAATGACCCTGTTAAAGCTGAGATTGAATTCAGAGGTTATTGTATCAGAACAGAGGAAATAAAGAAAAACTTCAAAGTAAAATATCACCAACTAAATGTTAAAAAAAAAACTGTTTCCATCCACTGTCATTGATCCAATTCCATAGGTTTTATTGTTGAATCAAAGTCGTAAAAGATGACTGTTTCCACATTTACTACGGCGCCTATGAATGTTCCAATGGGTCACATCTGATGACCACGAAAAGCAGAGAAACTCTATTTTACCCAAATTATTTCACCATATTGATATCATTAATAGTTCAGAAGTTATGAAATATTCCAGATCAGTAGATGAATTTGGTTTCTAGCGGATGTTTGGGTTAAAATATAACCATATAATGTCTGACTTGATCACACACTCCTAAATGTGAACACAGTCGCTACGATGTGATGACCAAATGTACGCCCTCTTTAATATTCGGCTCCTGTTGTGTTTTGTCATTGTTGGCCTTTTACTCATGAGTGGCAGCGGCACACCTTTGCTTCAAATACCAGTGTGCGACCTGTCACTGAGAACCATTTGAAACTTGTAACATTTTACAAATGCCAGGGTATGAGTCACTGTGGATTGTTTTAATGTGTGTTGCTGAAAAGGCACACACGTGGATAGATGACACAGAGCATTTTGAAGAGATGGAGACGAGGAAAATGAGTAACCAATGTGAGATATGTAGATGATGCCATTAACTCCTGACTCCTGAAAGACGCAAAGCCTCATTCTGACATGCATTTACTGTGGGATCCCCTTTTGCAGGGGCGTCAAAGTCATTTTAGTTCAGGGGCCACATACCGCTCAATTTCATGGGCTGGACCAGTAAAACAGTTGCATAAATTAAAAAAAAAAATAGATAATGAAATGTCAGATTTTTACCTCCGCCAAAGAGTTTATGTTTTCACCCACATCTGTTTGTTTGTTTGTTTGTTAGCAGGATTACACAAAAACTACTGACCCGATTTCCATCAAATTTGGTGGAGGGGTAG
>JAPSES010007344.1:0-13003 GCA_029822895.1 Maxillicosta whitleyi
CATGAACTACAGTGGAACTGTTGTTCTACAGCAAAATAAAAAATAACATTTGGGTATACATGTGTCTGTTTTCTGTACAATGGTAAAAAAGGAAAAAAAATATAGGCCTAAATATCAGGATGCGTATTGTGTTAAATACCATCTACTGGAATGCATTTATATCGCGATATGTATCGTATTGTGACCCCTGTATTGGGATATGTATCGTGAGGTTGTTGGAAATACCCCCCCCCCATAATATACTCAGTATCTTCACCCTATATATGTCACTCATTGAAATACATTAGAATTAAAAACAAAAACGTTTACTGTTGTGTGTTATGGGACATCGTCATCTACCGCTTCATCGGTTGCCATGACAACAGTCTCCCTCCTCCTGCTGTAAAATATCCGAGCATCACTCGCTAAAAAATGTAATAAAACAACTGTTAAACTGGGGAAAAAAATCATATTTACAGCTTTAAATGTCTATAAAATAGCTGAATCACTTTATTTTGTCATAAAAACCAACACGCTTCTAGACGTCACTGAGGTGCGGGATTGGACTCGTATGGAATGTCAGCGGAAATTACCAAAAATAGTCACTTGCCCGATAAAAGGTTAAAAATCAATGAAAATTTGGGCTGGATTTTTTTTTTTTTTAATAGTGTAATATCATCATTATGTTTTGAAAGCATGAAGCAAAGCCAAAAACTTCAGTCCCTAGTGTGTGTGTGTGTGTGTGTGTGTGTGTGTGTGTGTGGGGGGGGGGGGTGAAACTCCTTTTAGTTCAGGGGCCACATCTTCCCAGTATGATCTGAAGTGGGCCGCACCAGTAAATAATAAAATATAATTTCTATTCCATACATTTGTCTATGTTTTAGTGGGAAAAGAGTTATATAACATTATGAAAAACTTTATATTTACAATATATCCTTTAAAAAAATGTGAATAACATATATAACTTTAAAATAAATCAAATTGAAATGACCTTGTTAATGATTACATTCTAATTGAAACCACAGGCAGGATGGGACAGTTTTCTTACACTTAAAACCATTATTGGCACTAACGTTCACCTGAACTGTCATCAGTCTCTCAATTCTTAAATGTTAATGCATGGGCTGAAGTGTTGAAAACAGTACATGGGTATTATGGGATGTGTAAAACCTCCATGTCCTTAAACACTTGCATTACAGCTGAATGTTCAACTGTGATGATTTAACGTTTGTCCCATAGATTCCTAAATGTTCCACTGATAGAACCTGTGACTGTTTTACAGTAGACCTGTAGCTCTGACTCTAATATTCCTATTAATTATTAATTAATTCTCAAATATCATATTTTGACCCCAAACTCAGTACTGAAAGGTAGTACTGAAGTGTAGTACTGAAGTAAAAGTACCAATACCCTGCAAAATATTTACTCCAGTAAAAGTAGAAGTAAGGAGTAGAAAGTACAGATAACTGACACAAAATGTAGTGAAGTAAAAGTATACATTAGTATGTTTACTGAAGTAAAGTAAAAATACAAAAACAATACTTAAGTAAAAGTAAAAATACTTAGTTACTTTCCACTGCTGCATTTCACTACTTTTATTCTGCATTTGACTTGTAGTGAAATCAATGAATTATATTGATAATGTCATTTGTTTAGTATTAAGTCTATTTTTCTAATAATATAACTGCTTAAAAAAAATATTATAATCCATCTGTGAATCCTATTCAATACTGTTTTTATTGTAAAGTGGTTCAATGTACTAAATAATCTTTTATTTATGGAGTTATTACATAAGTGTTTTTCACTCTAACAACAACTGAAAGTTCTTAAAAAATACATAAAGTGTTCTGTTGGAGCTGCGTAGTTACAGTTTGGTCATCCAAACCGGACTCATGTACATTCAAGCCTTTTGTCGTCACTGCAAACATCGCATTGTGACCCCCCCCACACACACACACACACACACACACACCGGTCGTCTCAATGCGGCGTTAAAAGACATTCCGTATTTGAGTCTGTGCGAAGGCCACACACCAGACCCAAGCTATCAGCTCTGTTTATGAAACAGCACGTACCTGGCGGGCAGCGCTGCCATTCATTCAGCCGGACAAGACTGATGGAGTGCTGACAGCGTAGATGGATGGACGGGGGGGGGGGGGAGGAAGGAAAGAAAGATGGAAGGTGCGGAGGCTGGCACTGCCAAAGGGGTGGAGGAGAGGAGCAGGGAAAGGTGTGTAAACTGGCAGCGGACGGACAGATGGAAAGTGCGAGATGGGGTTTGGGCGAGGTGTGGAGGGCTGGTAAAGGAGAGTATAATGGGGTGTGGGCTGACGCTGATGGTCGCCTCGCACCACAGGCCTCCCCCTCTCCAATGATAACTTGCGGTTCCTGAAGTGTTCCTCCGAGCCACAAAGAGGCCTAAGAAATGGCCGGCTCTTGGCAAGCGAGAGACTGTTCCATCACAAACGGGGACCTGGGACCCTTATTCCAGAAGAAGGAAATGTGTCTAAACCATACACCACCCAGTTTACTCTGGCACCGTCCGGGAAACCAAGACTTTTATATGCACAGCTTTGGAAACGTAGCAGATGATGGACGAGGGCGGAAGGCTACCTGCTGGGAAAAGGAACACCGGGCTTGTAAAGGCCGTGCATTAGCGTTGCTTTGTGCCTTCGCTCTATCAATTAAAGGATTTGAGAATCAAACATGGGGGGGTTCAGTCAGGTGTTTATTCTTATTCGGTCCCTCTTCGGTCGTGTTTTAATCCCAGGGAGGCTTTAACACGCAGCTCTGGTTTGTGCTTAAAACGGTCCAGAACACCAAGTACAAACCACAGATACCAGCGTACCAAGACAAACCGATGCCTGTTAAGGTCCGGAATGAACCGGTCAGAACCAAGCAGGGAGCAGTACCGGCGCGGTCCGAGCCCGTCTGCTGTCGGACGTGGAGTCAGAGATGAGACCATCTGATGTCTTTACTGTCCTGGTTTAAGTCTGTGTCCTGTTTTCTACACAAACCTCAGTCTTTGTGTTTTTGTTTCTGTTTTTAAGGCTTTAGTTCAAACTGTCGTTAATATTAATAAAACATAGATCAGGCATCCAGCTGCCTGTTTAACTCTGTACTTTACACACTTATTATGTATATTTATTTCATTAACATATTGATTATATATTGTCTTGTGCATATTGTACAAATTACAGTTTTAATCTTGCCTTTACCTATATACATAAAATATGTAATATATAATATAATTTATTTTTATGTATTTATTCACTTCTATATACTGCCTGTGTTTGCATATTTAGAACCTTATATGTGGATTTTTTTTTTCTTTTCTGTTGCATTAATCATTTCTTTCATGTCACTTGAATGCAACATCTGTAACGCCCAATAATTTCCCCCTGGGATTAATAAAGTGTTTTGATTCTGATAAACATTGCTTTTTAAATAAACTTTACCTTCATGAACTGTAACTAAAAAAAACCTCCTCATGTCAGTTTTCCACCTGATACTTATAGATCAGATCTGTATTTTGACATAATTAACTTGTATATTATCATTATCCTACACCTTCTCCTGCACAGTTTCCATTAACCTCCTGCTTCTCACTCTCACTACCAGCTCCACCTTTTCTTCTTGCCTTCCCTCCTCCTCTGCGTTCTCCTGCTGCATGTTCTGAAGTAATCCGTCCAAAGTGTTTACAGACCACTCCATTTCTCAAAGGGGGCCAGATGGACTTCCTCAAACAAGGGTCATCTGAAACAGATGAGAGGTTTAGATGTTAGGGAGGTCTGCTTACGAGTGTTGGGTTTTCAGGCTGAATCATTTGCTGGTCAAATCAGAAATGACAAAATGGGCAGAAAATGCTTTTGCGTCCGTTAGAAGATAACAAATATCATCTTGAGGCAATTATGTGTTTTGACCTCCTCAGTTAAAGTGGTTCGTGTTTTTGCTTTAACAAACAGCACTGCTCTGAAACCACTGACTTAATCTGACTTTTTTCCTGGTGTTTAGTCATAAAGGAGCCACTTTGCACAGAGCGCCGTTTACCAGCTGACCCCCCCGGTTCAGAACTGTTTAGATCCGTCCAATACTAGATCAGCTCGGTGCCCTCGTAATTACATCTAAACTAAAACAAGACCAAAGCTGTGCGGATTTGCCTGTGACCGTGTGGATGTGTCGTTCAACCACATAACACACAAACATCTGTGGTCACACATGGTGGTTAGACACACGGCTCAGCGTCCATATCTGGACAAATGCGAAGTACGTGGTCACATAATGGAACGTTAACCCCTGAAACATCTAAACCTGTTTGAGCTGAAATCACTTTGTAAAAATAATTGGACAAAGTTCGTCACTGACGTCAATTCAGGAACTTCTCAAACAACACTAGCAACTTTTTTTTTTTACCTGAAAAAAAGGACGTAGCAACACATTTTAGGTACTTTCAAAATTAGTTTGGAAGCTTTTCACAACTTTTGAAAATCTGAAACGCACACAGTTTTCCTCTAAATGACACCAAATGACAGGATCTGTAGGTCAGAGTTTCACACTCACACACTTTGTTGGTTTATTTAGTGATTTTTCAGACCAAAAAGTGACTAATAACAAATCCACCCCCCCTTTTCTGGTGTGTTTTTCTAGGGATGGTTAATGTAGACTGAAAATTAATCCCATTTCACCCCTTGGCCCTCCCTTTTACCTGTACCCCCACCCCAATACCCCGACCCCCACCCCTTCAGTGAATAACATAGCGCACACCAACACCTCCCCGCACAACCATAAATGAAAACTATCTGTGACATTCTGCCGCAGAAGCATAATGGGACCTTTAGCCCTTCCCCTCCGACGTATCAAGAATCGGGACACCCTTACCTCTTCACATGAACATGCAAAATGGAAGGGTAGAGGTAAAGGGGAGGGGCCAAACCAAACAGAAGGAAATGAGAAAAACTAACCAAACTAATAAATAACTAACTTCAGTAACTGGTCCAGAGTGTCTGTTTTGGGTCACTTTAACTAGTCCCAAACCCAGATAAAGGAGGACCTGGAACTGGAAGTTTAGTTTAGTTCATTTGTAGTTCTAGTTTCAAAACTAACTCCACAATTTCAAACTATTAGAAATGCAGTAAAAAAAAAAAAAAAAGACAAATCGAAAATATTATTTGATGCAGCTGACCTTTGGAGGTCAGGACACAACATGATATAGAACCAACTAAACTAAAGTGTCATTCCATTAAAGGATGTTGTGGGGGATTGGTACTGGAGGATTGAAACACCATACAGGTCAAAGGTCAAACAGCAGGTTGGGGGGTGGGTTAAGAGTGGGGAGAGGCCATCGTACAAACAAACGGAGGGAAAAAAGGTGAGAAAGGTCAGGGAGATGGAGAGGTAAGAACAAGAGGTGTGTGTGTGTGTGTGTATGTGTGTGTGTGTGTGTGTGTGTGTGTGTGTGTGTGTGTGTGTGTGTGGAAGTGATGTATGTTTTTCTGTCTGAGCCACGGATCACTGCCGGGACAGCGAGAAGGGAGGAAACAGGATTGTCGGTGGGATGGGGCAGGATTAAAGGGACAACTGTGGAATCTGGGGTCAAGGCTAAGGCTGAAGCTTTTACCCTTGAACGTAGATCATAGGAATGGTTTTTGAGTCTGCGGGGGCTCCGTGTGTGTGTGTGTGTGTGCAGCTGATATGGAAGCATTGTGGGAAGCACGCTCAGACCTTCCCTGGGTTTTTCACGCCTTGCCTACGTACACAAACTTTGCTTGATTGCCTCTCATTTGAGCCGAAACCTCTCACACACACATGCACAAACACACGTGCAGAGATGCGTGTGACATATTTCTCTTACATGTTCAACTCCCACACATGAACATGCTTTTTACACAGTTTGAAGTTCTTCACATCAGACAACACTGACACAAACCTATCATTTCTGAGCAGGTAGAGCAGACCTCCTGCTGTGTTTGTGTCTGTTTTTACAGGAAACGATGGGAGAACCATGTCCACCAGGCTCTAGGTTCAGTCCTACTGCCACCTGAAGCCCCTCCCCCTTCTGTTTTTACCACAGAACCACCGTCCTCCACAGTCTGCAGGTTTCTACCTGTTAAAGGTGGTTTTTCCTTCCACTGTTGGCTTTGGGTTCAGACTGTGGTTCAGACCAGCTCTAAATGGAAAACATCATCACATAAGTTTTGTTATGATGTGACGCTAAATAAGAAAAAAAAAATCAGACTGACTTTTAACGCAAGAATGTAAAACAATATGACCAATTTCGACAGGACATTCCAATGTATTGAAGGAAATAAATCAATCAAAAAAGACAAACAAATGTAATAATAACTATTTCATTGTGTCTCTTTAACTATACTTTATGTCCAATAAGGAGCAGGAAGAAGCTCCGCCTCTATCGTCAAACTCTAGTCGGCTCACGTAAACAGTCCATAAAAAAGAACACTATCTACACTAAAAATAACACTATTACTGTACTCCTGTTCATTGTTGCTACATATGTGGTAAATACATTTTTCATACATTATCTTAAATTTTAGGATGTTTTCGCACTGTTTGATATTTAGTTCCGTTCCGTCCACAACATGAACTGCACATCTGATTTAATTTAGATTATTCTGTTCTGCTAATGTATCCAATCATACCTGTGTTTACAGATGTATTATTTTATTTATGTGATAATTTCATCATTTTGTGACATTCAGTCATTTTAATCAGGCACCAATGTCATTCTTATAATTTTTTTGTTAAGTATTATCATAACTTTATATGCGTTTCTTTGTACGTAAGAGCTTTACACCTACAGTAATTGTGTTTGTTTATGGAGATTATGGTGGCCTTTAATGTAACATCAATCAGATCTTCTCGTCAAATCTGAAATATTGGACATCTATAATATAAAATGGAAGTGGACTTTGTGCGTGTGTGTGTGTGTGTGTGTGTGTGTGTGTGTGTGTGTGTGTCTCAGGCATCACATAAAATCAGCTGACTGCTGCAGTTTGTCATACTTATGTATTTTTGGTCAAAGATGAAACTAGTGAAAATGTTAAGTAGATAGAAACAACATTTTGGGAGATATTAGTCATTTTAGAAAACAATAGCTTTACAATCGCATTTCTATGTCCAGAATCTTGGAATCATCATTAAAGTGGGTTACCTAGCAACAGATAAACAACAGGGCCATGTTACCACGGTGTCAGATTTCCTGTGCAGAAACAGACATGTCAGCTGAGAGGTTATTCAACTGAAAACGTCAGTGGAATTTACCAAGACAGTGAAGGACTGAACTGGATCAGAGGGTCTAGAACCCGTGGAACCCTCAGTGAGTTAGTTTGATAGTTAAAGTTGGAACTAAACAGACAAACAGAAAAATCACCTCATGACAGTTTTCTTCAGCATTTGTTTCGGTGCGTGAGTACAAGTCAAATTGGCTGTTTTATCCTCTATATTCTAGGGGTGGGAACCTCTGGATACTTCACGATATGATACGATTCACGATACAAGGCTCACGATAACGATAATCTCACGATATGGCGATACAGCGATTACCGATTTATTGGTCAGGAAATCAATCTGCGATAATCTACGATATAACAATTAAAGACAAGATATTTCTAAATGAAAAATAAACTTTATTTTTTGCACTTTCACTGACACAATCTGTCAAAAACTAGTGTCTTCCTCACAGTGAAAATATTTCACTGCAACATTTTTGTACACAAATACTTCAGTCTTCTTAACAGACAGCAATGATTATTATTGCAACATTCTGATAAACATTAATAATAGAGTGTCTTTCTTAACAGAGACTAGCAAAAAAGTTCAGAAGCAAAGCTATTGATTTCTTTACATCCCAATGTAGCTGGTTCCAAGCCTGGTTGCGTCAGGAAGGGCATCCGACGTAAAAACCTGCGCCAAATCAACTCTCTGTGGCGACCCCAAAAGGAAAAAAGCCGAAAGAAATCATTATCTGAGGAATCCATGAAGATATCTGAACCGTATCTGTGGGTTCATGTTGACATGGAGCAGAATCCTGTTGAAAATAGGTGCTTTTTTAAGGTCCAAAGTCCTTGTGCTGTGATAATATCTGAGTTCTTTCACATGTAAATATGTATGGAACACGTTTTACACGAAGACAGTTTGATCTCAGTTACAGACGAGTCACTTTCAACAGAATCTTACACTGTATTTGGCCGAGGAGGATTAAAAGTGTGCAGCTCTTTAAACGTACGACAGAACCGTCGTCATAATAAAGTTCTTCTGTCCAGAGTTTATGATGTGCTGTTGGCAGGAACTCAGGATGATTCTTTTTCTCATTTATCTGTTTGGAAAAATGATCTTTAAACAGAACTCTCCGTAGCGGGCCTGTCCTCCAGCTCAAACACAAACAATTAACACCAGGTT
This sequence comes from Maxillicosta whitleyi, assembly GCA_029822895.1. NCBI lineage: Eukaryota > Metazoa > Chordata > Actinopteri > Perciformes > Neosebastidae > Maxillicosta > Maxillicosta whitleyi. The sequence continues at coordinate 8,395 of JAPSES010007344.1, forward strand.
TAGACGATTACAGAACAAACGGGGTTTCAGAACATATGTCATCCCTGTAAAACTAAACCTTTTAATCCCAACATTCCTGACATTTGTAGTCAGTGGAAGAAGGAAACGGGTCCTTTGGTTCTTTGTATGTGAGAAACTTCACGATGTTTGGAAACAGACTGTTCGGTTCATTCACACATTTATAGAATATATTCTCCCTGTGGATTCTAAGGAAACTGTTACGTTTTAGTTTGTTACGAGTCAAAGCAGTTTTTCATTGACCTACATTGAACCAATGGATTAAAGGAATGTTTATTAACCTGGTACTGGAACAGCTGATGGACCTGGATAAAGGACCGATCCAAAACCTTTATAAAATCTGGACCTTTTCTGTAGTTTTTAAAGGACGTGTCTGTGAAATTATGTTGTATTTGTGTTTGTGTTGTTGATGCGTTTGTTTTGTTGATTCATTTGTGTTGTTGACTCGATTGTGTTATTGACGCGTTTGTTTTGTTGACGCGTTTGTGGATGTTGACGCGTTTGTGTTTACATTACATTACGCTGACACTTTTATCCAAAGCGACTAAAGGCATGTATAGGACCTTGCCCAAGGGCCCACCTGGGATTTGAACTGGCAACCTTCCACACCAAAGTCAGCGGTGTAAACCACTAAGCCATCCAGTCACAGTGTGTTTGTGTTGTTGCCTGTTCTTATAAATAATGAAAACAACAATAAATATATTTATGAAAAAACATGCAGCTCATAATTCTATTCATACAGTGTCTTATGAATCATAATACATAATTAAACCATAATACATAATTAAATCATTGTACATAAGTATCTCAGACCACGCTGTTGAAGTACCGGACACGTTCCAGGTCCAGACGCTGATGGGAACGTCATTAACAGAACGTACCTGACTGTTGGGCGTGTGCGTCACTGCCGCGGTTTGCACACATCTTTATGGTCTGTGCTGGCTTTTCCAAACTCCCCATGCTCTCTTACCTCCCAGGTCCTGCAGTGTAATTTATGGGATGTAATTACGCAGGTGTCAAAGGAACAGAACCAGTCGTGCTGCATTAATGGCTGACGTGCTGCGTCGGGGTGCTTCCTGTTTTCTGCCCTGCTGACCTTGTTGGTTGAGCTGTTTGTCTTAATTATGAGCCAAAGTGTGACAGTAAGAGCCTGAATGTTGGAAATAAGCACCGTGGGAGTGGGAGTAACGCTTTGTAATGTTAATGCAGTACAGTAATCCATTACTTTTTGCTGTAACGCAGTAGTGTAAGGCATTATGAATCAGTTTTTAATAATATTTTACTCAGTACTTGTTCAATGATGTCTGCATTCCAACACACTTTTCACCCATACATTAACATGTGCCTTTCATTATTGTTTTTTTTTTTTTCTAATTTGTAAAACCCCGTTATATCCTAATCATGACTAATCCATTATTCTGTCTGTCTGTTCTTCGTAGATGACTCCATCATAAACTCAGTCCACTCGTTTACATAACAAACCCAAACGTGACTCAGGCCTTTTTTGGAAATTTTGTTGCCAAGTGCATTGTGGGAATGGGAATTCTATGCAGTACCAAGTTCATCCTTGGCTCCGCCCCCTGTTTTGGACATGGAAAATGTTATATAAAATAAATAAATAAAAGCGATCCTGCTGGGATTCAAACATCGCAGACTGCAGCGTTACTTACTGAACTATCCGTCCATACAGTATGTACTTCAGGGCACAAATGTATGCTTGTTTTAAGGGGGGGGGGGTTGTACTTCCCATTTATGATAAGAGTCTGTATGTAAGTCAACAGTAACACAGGAGTCATGTAATGCATTACATTAAGTCTGATATAGCAATAGTAACAGTAACAAGTAATCTGTAATGGATTACACATTGGAAGTAACTTGTACTAAACTGAAAATAAGGAGTAGAGTTCAACAAGGCGTCAGTAAGAGGAATGGATATCCCAAACAGTCCGATGTAAAACATTAAAAGAAAACATAAACTTGCGTAACATTAACCTCAAAATAAAACAGAGAAAAGTATCGAGACGAAATGAATTCAGATGAAAAGAAAAAATAAAGGAGGAGGTTGGAAATGTATAGATGTATAGTTCATTTGTACTTTTAAACACGTTTAGGCTGTTTTTATTCTGTTTTTTTTTTTTTTTTGTCTCTAACACGGTGTTATTCCTGTGTCTTATATCGTACGTTGCAATTACACAATCGCAATTATGCAAATTAGGTGATGATGTAATTTAACGATGACAGACAACAGGAAAACTAAAGCCTTTGTAGTCAATTTAAACTGTCATAGTATTATTATTATTATTATTATTATTATTTTCAACTTACATTTCCTATTTTCTTGTTGATTCTTTATTTTATTTATTAATTATTTATTCTTAATTATTTTTTTTATATTTATGTTATTTACCTTCTTCCTGCTTGTGTTGTGCATTAACTGTTGTTTATTACTGTTGTTGACCTCTGTTGAACTTTTTTGTATACAACATTGTGTAAATAGAATTAAAAAAAAAACAAAAAAAACAGACAGTTGGACCGCTACAACCCCCCCCCCCCCCAAAAAAAAAAAAAAAACCCACACATAACAGATAGTTTCACTACCGAGGCGTTGGAAACGCTGTCTTTAACGCGGCCTCAGTTTCAGTGCGTGGTTTTTCTTTTCCGTTAACTCTCCTGAAAGTTCAGAGCGTAGACACGACTGGGAACTGGTGCAACATTTCCTGGCTACCTGTTCCGGCTGACAGGAGCCGTTGTCAGGTCCAGACCTTCACATGGACCATCAGTGCAGCTTCATTGTTATTCTTTCTGTCTGTGGTCAGGGTGCATGCTGGGTAGGGGACGCAGGAGCTTCATCACTGTTTACCTTCTCCATGCTCGGACTATACTAAAGCTGTGTGTGGGCCGGGCCCCCCCGCCGAGGCCCGTCCTGGAACTACTGTCAGTAGTGTGAACAACAGCGCTGTGACCTCCTGCTGGACGCGCAGGTTCCGCTCCATTATCTGGGTGAGCTGTGAACCAGAATTCTTCACGTGTGAGCTGTAAAAGCCTGTAAGCGTTCGGATTGGTTGGTACTTTCATCTGCAGCATCGTGAGCGTCCACAGATGTCACTGATGATGCTGCTTTGTGCTAAATGTTTCAAGTGGAAAAAAAAAAAAAAAAAAACCTTTGTGCTTCATTTTTGTGTCAGAGTTTAAAATCCTTTTCTATACAAGCATTTAGAAAACACATTTATAGTAAATCTGTGGAATATTTAAGACGTTTGTCAGCCTAAGTATCCACCCTGATCACTGACGGGTCATTAGGGTCAGGCTTTTTATCGTCTCCTGACATTCTTAATGGATACGACACGATGATACTTTATTGTCAGTTCACACTGAAATTCATTTTGCATCTGTGAGCGAGACTTGTTTAAGAGGAACAGTAACAGTAGCAGGACACAGACACCGGCCTACGTACATACAGTATACATACAAACATACATACATACATACAAACATACATACATACAGTATACATACAAACATACATACATACATACAGTATACATACAAACATACATACATACAGTATACATACAAACATACATACATACATACAAACATACACACATACAGTATACATACATACAAACATACATACAGTATACATACAAACATACATACATACAGTATACATACAAACATACATACATACAGTATACATACAAACATACATACATACAGTATACATACATACAAACATACATACATTATACATACAAACATACATACAGTATACATACATATAAACATACATATATACAGTATACATACATACAAACATACATACACACATACACACAGTATACATACATACAGTGTACATATAAACATACATACAGTATACATACATATAAACATACATACAGTATACATACAAACATACATACGCACATACACACAGTATACATACATACATACAAACATACATACATACAGTATACATACATATAAACATACATACAGTATACATACATATAAACATACATACAGTTTACATACGTACACACATACGTACATTCATACCCACACACATACACACATACTGTCACAAGGGGACGATCAGGACCCAATACACACTCTGGAGTTAGTTTATAGATGGTTTAATCAGAAAACAAGGAAGGAGTCTCTTAATTTAGTTTCTTCGGTTAAGCAGTGTGGGTGGTCGGGGCGGTCCAGGGGTCGATTACCAGGATCTCCAGCGGAGGTCAGGTGGTAGGGATAGTCCAGTCCAAGTGTGTCTGAGGTGCTGGGGTGTGTCTGAGGTGTAGGGGTGTGTCTGAGGTGTAGGGGTGTGTCTGAGGTGCAGGGGTGTGTCTGAGGTAGAGGGGTGTGTCTGAGGTAGAGGGGTGTGTCTGAGGTTGAGGGGTGTGTCTGAGGTGTAGGGGTGTGTCTGAGGTGCAGGAGTGTGTCTGAGGTGTAGGGGTGTGTCTGAGGTAGAGGGGTGTGTCTGAGGTGCAGGGGTGTGTCTGAGGTAGAGGGGTGTGTCTGCAGATTCAGCAGAAGGAGTGTTAAAGAAGGGAACTGTGAACGTCTGTTTGAGGGTAATAACTGA
>JAPSES010007373.1:0-14384 GCA_029822895.1 Maxillicosta whitleyi
AGAATCCAGGATTTCTTCCGGATCACCCCTAAAAGTTAATCATTTCTTCCTTGTGCCATTGCCAACAAATCCTGAAATTTCATCAAAATCCGTCCATGAGTTTTTGAGTTATTTAGCACACAGACAAACCAACAAACAGACAAACAAACAAACAAACGCCGGCAAAAACATAACCTCCTTGGCGGAGGTAATCAAAAAACGTTTTAGTCTTTTCTGACCTGCTGTAGAAAGACGGCGGTACAACACCATCGTCGCTTTAAATGCTGATCCACGCTAATTGTAAGATAACAGAAACACAATGATATGTTTATGTAATTATACACTAATGAAAACATAATTATGAATATCATACCTTTGCAATTAAAACCTCTTAAGACCCCTTGAATTGCACACACTGGACCTTTAAAGCGTTTAAGCGTGAGTGCGCTCCTCAGAGCTCACGGCGCTTCCACACACTCTCCTATCCTGGTTTGCCCTGTTGCGGTCTGTGGTAAATATCATTCTGACAGCAAGACGCCACACATTAGCTGTAATGGTCTCTCATTCCAATAGTGATTGTACGGTTTAATTGTTTTCGAAGCCATCAAGCGGTTGAAGTTGCCATCTCCGTAAAGAAATTATTGTTATAATGTGTTTCCATGCTGGTAGAGCATATTCACCTGTTGTCCGACAAGCTGTACTCGCCTCAAGAACTCTAAATAATTGATTGACTTGTGCAAAATACTGTGTTATACAACTGAGCACTCCGTGTTTAAACAATGTTTGTATATTTAGACAAAAAGAAGCTTTAATACATCACGACATATTTTTTTCAGATGCACTTATCCGCTGACTCTGCTCGACATTTTTGTTAAATTAAAGTCAGTGAATGGTCTCATTAGCTTATTGGTAAACAAGTCTGCAAGTACAAAAAAAGCTACAACATCATGACAAATAAAAAACTGCGGTGGAAAAACTGCATTATTCACAACAGAAAAGAACGGTTTAATGAACAGTGTCAGATCTAAAAAGTTTGGAAAATGTCATCAAACATTATCTAAATTGTCTTAGATGTTTATCGCTAATTAATTGTAATAAAGAAACGTAAGAGGTAAAGAATAAATACTTTCTAACAGTAATTAAGTATATTTCTCAGGTATCTGTACTCCATTTGTGGAACATGATTCCTTCATTTTCTCCTTCTGTGCTTTCTAAACAGGCTTTTTACTCTATTTTAATGCATATGAGGGAGATTCTCTGTTATTATTTTGCTTTTTACATCACAGCACGCCTTTCCGACGTCATGAAAGTTTTGATAAAGGCCAGAATGATCAGTGCTTAGTGAACAGAGCGGTGCATAAGGAGAGTTGACCGCAGAGAAAATGTGGTATCCATTTAATGAGATGTCCGAAACTGGTGTGAGGTTCAGTAGCTTTGCCAAGAAACAGAAAAAACAAATACTATTTCCTATTACTCTGGGAGCACATCTCAGAGGGCTCTAAACGATATATATATATATATATATATATATAGGGAGAGAGAGAGAGAGAGAGAGAGAGAGGCTATATAGCGATATAAGTTTCCCTCAATAGAAATATGTGACACGCTTGATACAATTTCGATAGAATTCATTCGTCTGTGTTTTGACAGATGTGAGAGCAACAATCAATAAAGTAGCGCCACACCGAACCAATCACGTTAGAGCCCTGTTAAGTTAGGTTGAAGCGCACAGCACAGGCGTAAGAGCAGCCACAGCACATACACATGCTAATGTTTAGGCTGTAGGGGGAGGTAAAGGCCGTTCCCTTGGGAGAAAATATTACTGAGAATTTGGGCGACCAGGTTATTGATTGGGACATAGAAGCCAGGAGTCGGAAAATGAAAGCATGTTAAATGGATCATATTTATCTAAACCCACTTTTATTAGTGTTTGGTTCATTTATTTGTGTATTTGGACCCTAATATTTCATAGAGCTGCTGCAAAACTATATTTATATTAATTCTGGTAAAAAAAAAAAAAAAAAAAAATCACATGGATTTCTACGACCTGTTTTAATTCCTGCTTAATTTGTTACGTCTATAACTAGTTACATCACCACATTTGCACATATTTTCATCTGTCATGTTCAAACCATAAATCTTCTCATGTCTTCACATCTAACTTAACAGAAGTAATGGAAACTTTAAGCTACACAAAAATAATTTATAGTACAACAACGGTACAAAAACAGTATATAGTATATTTGATTTACTGCATTTTCCGGATTATAAATCGCTCCGGAGTATAAATCGCGCCAGCCATAACATGCATAATAAAGAAGGAAAAGACATATATAAGTCGCACTGGAGTATAAGTCCAAACCAGTTTACCAAACCATCAGTGTCACTCCAAATCACTAAATCCAATCAAATCTTCATTCTCGGTGTCATTTTTAAACAAACTCCACCCACTCCGGAGATAGAAGAGGCAGGACTTCCTCTTCTACGTCGTTTACGTCAGTTACCGCCAATGTTGAAATGATCAACACAGGCCTAGAGCGCCCCCTGGTGGTTTAGTGTGAAAATAACACGTGAAATGATGTAATAATTGGTTAATAATTTCACACATAAATCGCTCCGGAGTATAAGTCACAACCCCGGACAAACTATGAAAAAAACTGCGATTTATAATCCGGAAAATACGATATATTGCCATATATTGATATTGTGTGATATGAAAAAAATTATTGTGATGTGATTTTTTTTTCCCGCATCGCCCAGCCCCATGTCGGAATTTGCATTTTCACATTTACTTGAGTAAAGAAGCGGCACCAGTACGTATTTTTTCCGACACCTCTACTGGAGTAAAGAATGTGTGTACTTCTATCGCCACTGAAAATAGATGAGTGATTGTTAACAGGTGTTTGAAGACAATGCAAACAGCTGTGGTTTATAAAAGGTTTGGTGACAAAGCCTGTTCACTACGAGTGTCTCTTAAATCCTGATCATCATAAGTTCACTTGTCTATATAGAAGCGCATCTGCATATGTCTTAACATCAAGAAACGGAGACTCACACACAAGTAAATGCTGCCCTCTGAATCACGTCACATCCAAAGCTAGCAGCTTGATGAGTCCACGCAAATTACTTCCTCATTACTGTACAATTAAGAACATTCTGAAAGAGAAACACCAGTAATGACAAGTATGCTTTTGTTATATTTTTGTCTCTCAGGGTCCAAAGGAGGGTTGAAAATGGGAGCTTTTACATAGTGTGTTGTGTTTTGTTATACTGACTGCACAACTAAGATCAACAATTTACAATTTAACCCATAAGGACCCAGTGTGACATTTTTCCTCTCTATTTAATCTTTCTTGATTGATTTATCACCATTTTTCATAATATTGTTCTCTGAATGTAACATTTTGTCCCGTAAACATCTTTTATTTTCCTATATTTAATTCACTGATCAAAGGTTATTCTATGAAAACAGAAAAAAACTGAAGAAAAAGTGACTTTTTCAGTAAAATCTATCTTTAATTGAACATAAAACAAGTGTTTCCATCCACTGTCTTTGATCCAACTCCATGGGTTTTACGCCTGAATTAATATTGTAGAAGATGACGGTGTTTCCATGGCAGGGTTCTAGCTAGGAGTTTATTTTAGAGTAGGGGTGAAGCGATGAAGGCGACTGTGCAGAAGCTGAGCTGCCGCCGTTGTTTTAAGCGTTAAAACAAATGTTACTGTATGTCAGCGCACTCACTCACTCAGGCTATAAATGTAGTCAGACACACGAAAGAAAATACAGATAATTCAGAGTAGGTGCTTCGGGCAACCATTAATGTCGGACCCTGCGTTTGATCTGGGCAAACAATTACAGTCAAAATGCCGATACGCTGTACTGAAATTTAGCGTATCGGGAGAAAATTTAGTGTATTGGGTCAAAATTTTAGCGTCGGGGTGCCGATACGCTAAATTGCGCTAGCTAGAACCCTGCACGGTAACTACGGAGCCTCTGAATGTCCACATGGGTCATATGTGATGATCACGAAAAGACGACAAACTGTATTTTACACCGATTATTTTTAAGTATTGATAGGATTAGTGGATCGATAGTTTAGATCAGTAGATACTTTCGGTCGACGGTTGATGTTTGCGTCTTTATGGGTTATTGTCACGGTGGTTTGGTGTTGGTATTCTCTTTGCACAGGGCAGATTTCACCTGTAAGATCCCTGAAGGCTGTAACTCAGGCTTTGTCTAGAATGCCAAAGATACGGCGTCTCACCTCACCTCACCTCACACACACACACACACACACACACACACACACACACACACACACACACAACGAAGAAAAAAACCTGCCTAGTTTGCTAAAAACACACCAACGCTCAGCAAAGAAGCGTGCGCCAAGGGAAGCTCTGCCCAGTTTCATAGGATTATATATTAAAGCCTCTAACCATTCTACACTTTTATGATTACACCGAGCTGGGAAGGACGTAGACCTGTGACAAATGAGAGGATTACAGTTGTATTTCAGATATTTTCAATGCAGTGCTGTGTTGTTACACTGTTTACTTTAACTTTGATTCTTGAAAGCCACCTTTATGTCTCACTTATCTGGGAGATTATACTCAGCAAACCTCAGGGCTCCTTTTGCCAATTTTCTGTAGGTCAATCAAATACTACTACTTCAGGTTTTCATCGGGGGGGTCGCTGCTGTGAGTTGTTGTGGCGAAGGCAGGACTGCACAGCATCGAAAAACAAACCACTGCTTCCAACAACTATTCCAGGAGCATGACATCATGAAATATCATGTGTTGGATTTTACCTGAGATGACCCACTAAAATATAAGTTCTGCTTTGTACAGATATATTTGGACTATAGATGTTATAATTATTCCATTTTTAGAAATACAAGAAAGAGTTTCTACTTTTACAATATTACTGTGTATGTGCTGATCCTACCTCACTGTGAACTGAAGAGCTCATAAATTAGACATGATTATGATTCTATTCATGAAAAGGTTACTTTTATACACACACTCGTATCACAAAGTGATAATGATGTTTTTGACACTAAAAATTCCATCACTGAGGTTTGTTTTCAGAAAATGACAGTGTCACACATACACTGAATTGAAGCATTTCTTTCATATACACTCCTTTTGAACTTAGAGCCGGCGACAATTATATGATCATTATGTGCGATACGGACATTGTTAACTATAAACTGTTGATGAAGAAAAGGAAAATCAAATTGTGAATACAGACTGACACAACAAAAGCACATTTTACAAAGGAGAATCACTTAAAGGCACAATTCCTGAGGAACCACGGGGCTTTATTATTTTCAAAGCAAGTCATCGAACACCACTTTGCCTTCAGTGACATGTTCAACCCAGGCAAAAGAGGCCTCAAGAACAGACCCCAACAGCCTTTCATGAAAATGACAGATTTTGTTGGATTATTAGGATCATCAAAAGCTCTCCCACCACACTGGGTCTCTGTGTTTCATCTTTGCTTTCTTTCTGCGGCCCTGGGGTCTAGATCTGCACAGATGAGTGCTGAGTGGGTTCCTTAAAGTGTGGGACTTAAAGACAAGTCACTTGAATAGAGCTGGCATTCTCGTGGCTAATTAGAGACATGTAGGAACAATGGCTCAGTGCTGCTCATCTCACCAAACAGCTCCTGCTGAGACAGGCCTCATAGACATGTGAAGAAAAAAAACTTCTAACTCATAAGCCAACTGTGGAAGTCCAACTCAGATTCCATATTTAATAATAGCAGCAGAATGGTAAAAAAACATTTGAAGGCATTGAGGAGATGGAGGATGAGGCAGACTTTGAAACAGATTGATTCAGGTGGTTTAATATTTAGAAGATGACCGAAAAAATGTTGGATGGGAAGAAAAGTTAAAGAAGTCATTCTAAACTCTGCAGAAATGCTTCATATGAGAGATGAGCTCATTTTAAGACAAGTGGAGGCTTCTCCAGTGTGTTCGCAACAACACAGCATTAAACATTTAACACTGACTCTGTTGCATAACTGGGTTTCTTTAAGCTCATTAGATATGAATCTAGGCCAAGTAAATATTTCACCATGGGCTACTGTTAAATCTGATCCCTAGCCTCTCCACTGCCTTTGAGCCATGTAGAAACTATCCCTTTCCCCCTTTTGGTAACACTTGGATTCCTCATAAAAGCGTGTCCTGCTGCCTCCAAACGCATTGCACCGTTTAAACCAGACAATGTTTAGCATTTTTATAGTTTATTAAATGCGATTTATGCCGTTGCTTCTTGCCGCTCAGTGTCTTCAAGTTGATTAAAACGGTTAAAGTCTGAACTGCGAGGCAATCTGTTCTCTGATGCAATGTTAAGCAGCTTGTGTCAGCCATTTTCAATTTAACACAGCTTAGTACAGGTGAACAACAGTATTTATTATGTCTGTCAGAGGGGAGGTGGAGCGGGTGCAGCGGGAGAACATCCTAAGTATGACAGGCTAGTATGGTGGAGGCAGCAGTGTCCACAGGAGTAATGGGTGCTTGGATAAGAGAACAAAAGTTGTAATGAGAGAAGAGTGCTCATTGATTACCCCTCATTACAGTACAGATGTTCCCATCTTTAAAACCTTGCAGAGCTGGATCCACTTTGCCTCAATTTTGTCCCTCCACAGATCACACAATGTGCTGTTTGCAGAGATTCACCATTGTACGATATGAAAGCGGTTGAAATTTAGGTCAGAGCAACACAAATTTTTAAAATAAGTCTATATTTAATTGTTGCTGCACAAAGAAGGTTCTAACAAAGTCCATAATGCGTCCATTCAGTTGAATTTGTGACCACATTTACTCTAACATTTCAAGGGGAAAAAAAATTAAGCAAATTCTCCAATTTATTTTTTTTATTGTTATTTGTTTATCAAAAAGTTAACTTGCTTTATTATCCTTATACAGAAGTTACCCGGCCTGACACATGATGTTCAGGAAGAGAAAAACATTAGTTTACCATCAGAACGCTTCATCGTTGTTTTTTGGATAAACCAGTAGTAAGCAAATGTTTTTTTTAGAGCCAGAAATAACCATATTTGGAAATAAAATGGTGGAGCTACAGGAGTCTGAGGGGTCAGAGGTGAGCTAATGTTAAGCACTAGCTTACTGACTTGATAAAATGACAGATTTTATATATACAACTAATGCATAAAATTGCCTAATGCAAAAACTTCAATTTTGCGTCAACTCTCATTTTTTGACAAAAAGATTTTGCGCTGGTAAGAGGTGTTTGATGAAAAATAAAAAATGTTGACAGATGTTACAACAAGTAAAGAAGAGTTTTATAAGAAACACGGTGCTGTATGTGTGGACACGCCAGGAAACCGAATCACTTTTAATTTAGTACAGGATGAAGAAATAAAACATATATTTATAATGAACATATCTGTGATATTTGTGTGTGTTGCCATGTTTATGGGGTGACTTCTCATGTCATCTTGCGATAATAAATACACAAACCATCGCATTTGTGATGTAATTGAAAAACAGACCTTATAAACATCTGTTTTTTCAACATTTAGTAAATATCTGTAAAGTTTTGCACATGTGTCCAATGGAAAAGCCACTATTGTAATCAGGAATCCACACACATAAACACACTAATATCTGGATGAATAGGCAATTTCAGACAAACAAATAAATTTATATATATGCACCGCCACACCATACATTTCATACAAAACAATCAGCACTGTGGCATTAGACTTATTATACATATATATAATATATAATAGGTCAGGAGAGACATCCTGCCCCCTCAAATAGAAAATAATATAAAAGATAAGGAACGTGTGCACACCCCACCATACTAACAGATCCATATGTATATGTGTGTGTGTATATATATATATATATATATATATAAAATGATGCAAAAGAATGACATTAAAAACAAAAACAAACAGTATTTCCTACAATGTTTCCAAGATGATAACAGGAAAAATCATGTACATTCCGCCGTTCCGGTTGCAAAATATTTTGTGCCTCACAGCATTTAATATCAGAAAGAACAAGTTTAGAAGGGCAGCAACAACAACAACAACAACTAGGAAAGTAACCTGGTCACAACAGTAGTCTAATAAAGGACGATCAATGGCACCAAAGGCCACCAGAACCAATAAAACCAACACAGAGCAGGTCCTCGGATCTGCTCTGTGTAAAGTGTGGGATTGTGTGGAGAGATCACAAACCACATGTGGAGGCATCAAAAGTCATTTCTAGTCGTATGAACAGGCCTTTCCCATTTTTAGCCAAGCTTACAGCTAGTTTCTATGGATTCTAACCTCTAGACTTGACCTGATACTTTTCTCTGATAAGAATTCCTTGTTTCTTTCCACACCCTCAGCAGGGGGAGATTTTTGGCTTTTAGAAAAATGCCTGGACAGGTATTTGAGGGATCAGAATTAATTCTGCAGCTCAACGAAAAGCCAAATGAGGCAATGATCGTTGTATTCATCCAAAATTATTGGCCTCATATGTTGATAAGTATTATCAACACAGGAGGTATCCGTTTTTGGCAGCGCATCCAATAGTGAGATGTTGTCGGCGAGGATTGCACTCAAGGCTGACACACGAGCTGAGAAAAATGTAATTTGCACCTTTTGGAAAAAAAAAAAAAAATCCTTCTCATGGTCAAGGGACAACCCAACCTTTGACCCAGCTCTAGTTAACATCTTGCATTTGATTGTAAAAAAAAAACATCTAAATTCTCACATCGTTTTACTTTCCAGGTAAATACGCCAAAACAGACTTAGACATGGAAATGGTGGCAACAGGTTTACAGTTAAATACTATTCTGGTGTTTTTCCTGGGATGTAATTACCTGATTAGTGTAAGTCTGTGAAGTGTAACTCGACAACAGATACATCAGTGTTTATCGAACTCATTACCTTCTACCTTAGATATACACGTGAAAACACAAAAACTGTTTCTGAAATACACCACTAGCATTTCAGAGGATATTGTTGTTTTCTTTATAACAACTGTATTTTTTTAAGCATATCCACACAAATACTTATGTTTTTCTAAGCAGGCATTTCCACTTCCTCTTTTTGAAAAAACTCTGTCCATATGACCTTCATTTTAAAAATCTCAACACTAGAACGTAAAAACAGCCAGAAAATGATACCAATGCTCAGACAAACCATTGTTTCCAGCAGATACTAGACTGGACAGTATGGATGATACTGGACGCAGCAGATGCAGAGGTTTTAAAGATGACCCTCAATGACAAGTTGACTCTTAAAGACTGAGAATTATTTTCATGAGAGATTCTGAATACTTTTTTTCTGTACATTTAACATTTTCAGAGGGATTTATCACCATTTATTACAACATTATCCTACGCGACCGCTATTAAAAGTGACTTTTGCAGCTAAATATGTTGTAAATTACTAGAAAAACAAGTTTTATGTCTATTAACTACATGGATCACTGGCTGGGTTTCCTTTATCTTCAGAAATGTGCAAAATGTAGAAAACTGGCAATAGAAACACACACGCTTTTACGCTCTTAGGAATTGGTTTTTGAGACATTTCGATATAGAAGTAAAAGAGCAAGAGTAACAGAAACACATTTTGCATGTGTTTCTGTGCATGGTGGTTCGGTTCAGATCAAACATCTTACCTGTGACCCTGAACTCAGAACAAGTGGTTCTAGTTTGTATCAGACAACAGCCACTCACTTTTGTGAAGGAACTGCTGCTCGAGAGCATGACAAGTCCGTTGCCTTGAAAGGTTCAATAACATCACACAGTTCATTAAATGAATGGACCCACTACTCTGAATACCCGATGTACAATTCTCTCCCAGAAATCCATTCTGCGTGGCCACTGCCATGAATAAGGACTTTGCCTTGGGATGATTATGCATTCCAATCTTCTTTTGTTGTAGACAGTCACTACAATAGCAGTAGATGAATCAACACTACAGTGTCAACACTATGGAGGTTTGGCATCAAACTCAGCGCGTCCATCTTCATTAAGTGAGCATCTTGCAAGAAACATACAGTATTTTACGAGAATTATGACATGTTGCAAGATGGAACTTTACGACAATCACGCTTCAGAAGCCATTCTTCAATTGAAACACCTATAAGTACTTTGTCAATTGTAGAAATATTGCTTTTAGGGATGGGAGTTGATAAGAATTTATCAATTCTGATTCCATTATCAATTTTGCTTTTGAGTACAACAGGGTATATATTATGTGTATGCATCAGTGGTCTTTTATATTTTCATCTCTACACAGGAAATATAACATAAATTATATACAAATAATAAGAACAGATGACGCCAGGCCCAGTTTGGGCGGGGCATCATAAAGTGAAAGTGAAACTGGACACTTCACTAATTCCTCTGTTGTCATATTGTACTAAATGAATTGGTTCGACTTGGCCCATCTCCTGTTGCTGTGCACCTCATTTCCTTTCCCCTGTCTTTGGAAACTTGTATTTGAGGGGATATGACATTTGTCGCCTGCACTGGAACCCGAACTGGGTCCAGATTATGTCCTGCCGCTAGGTAAGCTGCCAGTCGCTCCGTAACATATCAGATGAATCACATCCTGCATCACCAAATGTTTGATCATATTGGAGGGATTCCACCGTGTTGAAGAAATGGAAGCTTTGACACTGTTCCAAATGGACCTGGTGTCATCTTTTTAGATCATTTCTGCCTCAACATTGGCTACATTCTGACCAAAACAATGTAGAGTACGCATGACGTCATTGAGCAACGAAGGCAGAATCGATAAGAAAAATTGTTAAACAGGCCGGTAAACGAATTTAAGGAATTGAGCTACTGGGATCCGGTTCTCAAAAAGAACTGGTTCTCGATTCCCATCCCGAATGTGTTTTATTCTTTGGAAAACTGTAATAGAATCCCAGCTACTGATGCAAAAGATGGCGGTGTTTCCACATTCACTGCAACAGTACGTGTGTGTACAATACCTCTGTGCTGACCTCTGTCTACTTTAAGCAAAACAGTGACTTATAAGCCTACATGACCTATATTTGACATGTTCTTTACATGTAAACAGGCGCAAAAATAGAGAAAAATATGCATTGTATAAAATATCTGTTGGAACCACCAGGCAGGAGGCCTAGAGGAACACCAAAGAAGAGGTTTATGGATGTAGCCAAAGAGGACATGAAGGTAGTCGTGTGAGAGAAGAGGATGTAGAAGACGGGGTTAGATGGAGGCAAATGATTCGCTATGGCAACGCCTGAAGGGAAAAGCCGAAAGGAAAAGAAGGAGAAGAAGATACAAAATATCTGTTAAACATTAGTAAAAAAAAAAAAAAAACTACTGGAACACGTGGTGGAAATGTCAGTGTGTTTGCATCAAATACTACCAAATTCTGTTCATTCATTCATTTTTTTTTTGTTAAGTTGTCAAGAAGGTTGCATGAACGGTGGACCCTACCCCAGCAACCAACAGCCAGTTCATCACATGACCATCCATTCAATCTCACATTCACACGGTTCAATCGTTGATATTTTAATGTTTCTTCTGTGCAAATCTCAGGTAAGTGCTCTTAAATTCTTGGCTTTTCAGCTTTTCAGTTACTTCTGGACACGCTGGGATGGTTTCAGCCTCTGACCCAGGACCTGAGACCCCTGAGTGAACAGCTGAACCTGCATCATTGCCTCACAGAGTGAGTCTCTCTGCTCTCCTCTTATACAGGTCAGCACAACGTTTAAGCTTTATGTTTCTTGGGTAAAACCTGTCAGAAAAATAAAACCCAGAACCTGAAAGCACACGTACCTTCAGCAGCTCTGCAGAACTCTGGATCAGTCTGAGGTCGTGGCTTCTAGCTTCAAAATGACCAAAATAATTTGCTAAATCAGTTTTTATGGTTTATAAGAGATGGAACTTCTGTCTAGATAAAGGATTTGCATTCTTCCTTGCTGGATGCTTATACACATTTATGCAAATTATCCAAAACAAACAGTATATTGTAAATTGCATCAAAGAATAAACTGTTACTCAGGGACAGAAACAAACACTATAAATGTTTTCTGTGTCCTTTGGCGCACTGCAAGAAAACACCGGAGTACTCATGATAAGAGCTAATTTATATATTTTGACAACAGTAATATTACTTTAATACCTTCAGTTTCAAAATAAATATGACTTGCCATCGTATTTTGGTCGTTTTTTCACCGTTCACTGCCCCCTGCCCACATCCACATCCACCTGCTGTCCTTCCTTGTGGAGTTGCTCTGCTTGCTGCTAATGAGTGTGGACGTCTCTTCATCTCTTCCTGTACTGCTGCTGATTTCCCCATACGTGTTGACTTTCAGAAGCCACAACTGCCACCGCTGTAAAGGTCAGCTGGAGACTCACTTGTACACCGTTATAAAATGGGAAAATAAATGATTATGTGAACGGGATGGGACCGGTGTCATAACCGGTGTCTTATTTTTGTACTTCCTGTGTTTTTGCACATGTGCACTACGTGGGTAAATTTAGTACAGTATGCAGCGTGTTGATTTTACACCCGTATTGTTTTTATCTCTATTAACTATGTAGTTTTAAATGTCCAAAAATACGGGACATTTTCCGCATTCTCACGTGCGATCTGGCGACAGTGGAACACATTACCTACGGAGCTACTAACAATCACAAATTGTCTCATATGGCAAAAAAAAAAACAGCTTCAGTACTTTGCAGACTATAAGCCACTACTTTTTTCTCACTTTCAACCTTGTGGCTGATACAACGATGCAGCTCGAGTATTGATTATTACAGGCTAATGACCACCATGGGGTGCTCTTAGCAGGAAGTGCAAAAGTGAGACAGACCGGTGGAAGAGGCGATGAAGAGGAAGATGCTAGTTTTATGCTTTACTCATTCGCACACCCTCATCATGGAAAATACACAAGGAAATGCATATGTATAAACACTGAAGAGGAGTTCAGTGGTTTCAGTGGCAGGAGGAAGATGCAGATAAGAGATCAATGACTTTTCTGTTTCTTTTAACCAGACGTTTTACTGCCGTGTTACAGGCACTGTTTGGGGAAAAAAAAGCAGAGAAGGGATGGAAATAAATATGTAAATAATCTTTCTGTTTACCACCTTTTTGTGTAAATACCTCATGTCACAACATGAACAACTGCAGCTTATAGTTAAGATATGATTTGACGTCAGCTTCGGCTTATAGTCAGATGCGGCTTATAGTCAGATACGGCTAATATTCAGGTGCGTATTACAGCCTGGAAAATAGGGTACATTCTAACCAAACCTTTAGGCATAATGTAATGTAATGTAAACATGCTTAGAGTGTGTGTGTGTGTGTGTGTGACAGACTGCAGTGGGACGAATAAGAGTGAATGGTTGGATGTGAATTAATTTCTTTACATAGATGAAGTTATAGAAATGATTTTAGACTGCTTTTGAATATTTTCATGTTTATTAACGTCTGCTTTTTTTTTTAACAATAACATTAGCCTGCCCACAACTACAGGTGGAAATTAGCATTAATGCTACAACCTGGTACACTACATCTGTCCTGTTTAAAGTTAATGTAAATTGTGCATTGTGTCCCCAAAAAATGCAACTTACTTACTCCAGTGCGACTTATATATGTCTTTTCCTTCTTTATTATGCATTTTATGGCTGGTGCGACTAACACTCCGGAGAAACTTATAATCCGGAAAATACGGTATGTAGCCGCAGTCCCTGTGGCTGCTCTGGATTCTATTTTTATAAACTTAAACCCATCACTCCACACACTATCTTTTATCATTTTGTTGAAAAAACTGAAGCTGTTTTTTCACCCCTTTTTTTTTTGGAGTATTTTCTCAACATAGTAAAAAAAATGTTGTGCTTGGTTGGTAAAAAGGAAAAATAAACATACAGAGCTGTTATTACTTAATATATTACTTTATGTTTTCGTAAATTCACCCTACCCACTGAAACATAGCAAGTGTAAATCCAGAGAACAGAGTAAGCGATCACATACAAATTAATTAAAATGACAGTTGTTTGTCGGGTTGTGTACTGGCAAGAATCAGATGATACAGGGGATATGATACAGAGATAAATACAGTACTGAGCAAAAGTCCTCTGTCACGATTAGCTTTGTTTTTTTTTGCACGGCTGAAATGAACACTTCGATTCTCTTTTCTTCAGATACAAGAAAATACAGAAAAGATGTGCACCGCCTAAAAAGACACACCAAAAACTGAACTACATGGGTTGTAAAGGTTAAAGTCACTATTTAATGTGATCCCTGACTTCATGAGACGAAGCAGCACAAACACTTAGAAACATCTGACACTGTCTGAACAAAAGGTTTAAAGTAGGGCTGGGAATGTTAACGCGTTAATTGCGATTAGATTAATGTACATTGTGATCGTGAATATTTTTTT
>JAPSES010007431.1:0-14380 GCA_029822895.1 Maxillicosta whitleyi
AAAAAGATGTGACAGTGAATGTGTCCTGGAATCAGAACTGAAGATGGTGCAGTTAAATATTACATGTGTGACTTTTTTCTTTTAGCTGTGCAGTTTATATTTTGGCAAATCCAGATGAAATCCTCACGATTTGTTAGTGTTGTGCAAGTTCTGTAGATACTGAAGGTCTGGTACACTCTATTCTTTTGGAATAGCGGTAAATGTACTTTGGAGTATTGAGCTAGTTCTTGGACAATGGCAGTCCATTTTTTATTTATTTTTTATTTTGTTGTAGTCTATCCAATAATTGCTGGGAACTAAAATGTAAAAGAAATGTGCGTTACTAAAGGCTGGTTCTTCAGTTTATCCCCAGATAATACAGATAATAAATCAGGTTATTTTATTTGAAGTCACTCCGCTCATTTCATATTAAAATTTGAATTCTATCACTAGTGGTGGAAGTATTTTTACTTTGTTACTGTACTTAAGTAGTTTTTTTGTATTCGTACTTTACTTAAGTAAAAATAATTACTTTTACTTCACTACATTTTGTAGCAGTTATCTGTACTTTCTACTCCTTACGTTTCAGAAAGTAATGCTAATAATAATTACTCGTTACATTATATTAACATCATTTCATCTAAATCTTCTTCTTTTTTTTAACTTTTCATCCAAATCTTGCATGAAAAATTACACACAATATATTGACACCAATCTGTTCAATCCACATAATATAGTTGTGACATTGGCAGAGGCATAAATACGTATGTCTACGTTCTTTATCATGACTGACATTGTGTGAGTACTTGTACTTTTATACTTTAAAGTACATTTTAAGTAAGTACTTTTACTTAAGTAAGATTCTTGATGTAGTGCTTCTACTTTTACTTGTATTGGTATTGGTACTTTGACTTCAGTACTAAACTTCAGTACTTCCTCCACCCCTGTCTTTCATAAACATGTTCCTCTATCTCCAGGCTTGGTTTTTCCGTCCTGCTCTTCATATCCGTCTTACTGCTGCGTTTCTGTCGACGCGCTTCCCTCTGAGGGCCATCTGAAAACCAGCTGGTGGCTGACAGCAGCTGAGGGCTGTAAATCAGGCGCCAAGGCAGAATTCCTTACGCCGCGTTGCCATTCACTTTGTCAGCCATGAAATAAAGATGTAGCGGAGCAGGGGGTCAAAGCATACAAAATCCACCCCCCTCCGACGCAACAACAACCTAACATCCACCCCTCCAAAAATCTTTATCCTTCCTCGGTGACTTTCTCTCCACAGGTAGCTGCTCTCATCGCCTCTTCATTTGTGTGGTCTGTCTTGTCAGAAGGTAATTTATGACGGAGTTTGACTGTTATGGGTTTCTGACGGTGAACGGCAGTATCTCTGAAAGCTCAGAGTTACGGTTAAGACCAGACCTGCTCTACGTTAACATCACACCATGCTTTCTGGGATATTTAGTAATGAACATATGTTTGTTTTTTTTATTTTCATATCACTGTTTTAAATATTTAATCACTCATTTTCACGTATCGTTTCGAATTAATTGACTTAATGCAGCATTGTACTCTCTAAAGCTGCATAAAAGTAAATTAATATGTGTTAAATGCTAGTAAATAAACAATAAAGTTGTTTATTTTCTCACCATAAGCAACAAAAACTTGGATACTATTGAACCAATACATATTTTCTGTAATGATATGATAAGCAGCTATGCTATATAATATTTGATCAACTAAGGCATTATTACTCTTTTGTGTATTGTTTTAATTTAATTGGCTTAATGCAACATTATACACTTAAGCTGTATGAAAGTAAATTAATAATACATATTTTTGTTTGTTTTTCCAAGCATAAGGAACAAAAACCTGGATACGATTGAACACAATATTTTCTGTAATGCTATGATAAGTAACTATAAGTATTAATGTTAATAAGCATGTTATATGACCTTTATTACCTGTTCATTAATGCTTATTACAACACCCAAGAACAGCTGAGACCTGCTATAGGTTATGAACGTCACAGCATGTTTTCTGGAATATTTAGTGCTTTAAATAACACATTGTTTTTTGTTTTAAACATTATTACTAATTTTTTTTTACTGTTTCAATTTAATCACCGTAATACTGCATTTTTCTGTCTTTAGCAGCAAAATAAATAAATAGTTTGTTAATAGATGTTAACTATTAATAAATGAATAAGTTATAACCAACAACACAAACATAAGCAACAAAAAAGCTCGGAAGTGATTAAACACATTAAATATTTTCTGTAATGCTATGAGAAAACTCTAGAAAACTTCTAAGATATTAATGTCATTAAGCGTCTTATAACGCATTATTACCTATTAAGATCCGTAATATAGAGGTAGTTTTTTCTTGCAACAATACAAAATAGTTGTCTACTCTTTATTGCTACACAGTGTTATTTTTGCGTCTTTCCCCCCCCTCAGATAATCACAGTATTAGGAGTTGGATCTAAATTCAACTTCCAAAAGTTTATTGTAATTGTGATTACATTTAAGAGATAAGTATGCTGGTGTGACTTTGGTAGAATATGAGATAATGTAAATATTTATATTAAAGCAGTAATGAAGTTTAGTTGAAGTGTATGTCTTCATGGCTGCTTTACGAAAGGTAATTTACTGTAGTCATGTGAAGTGTTGAAGCCACAGAAAATGATCATCAACTTTGCAGATCCTTAAGCTCTTAAGACTATTTTGACATCTCTTCGATTGTAAAGTCAAGTCGCAGTTTTACCTTTTCAGGATCAGAGTTCTCACTGGACTCATTTCCAGCTGCACTAGCTCTAAATACTGTATAAACGAGTTAGGGGAAGTATTCTGAGTGATGAAAGTGGCAGAAGGGGCAGACTTTTCTAATCAGTGGTGACCAAACTGGAGCTCAAAGAGAAGTTAAGATTCACCACTTCATCGTGTTTGGTTAGTTTCAAGTTAAAATATGGAATTGATATCATACTATTGTAATAAACTCAAAACATGCTTCACATATGGGAATGATCCCTGTGGTTAATAAACAACTTTTACCAGATTAAGAGGATTTTATGTTGCCTTTTTCTTATTTTTTACTTGTTTATATCAACTGGGTATCTTAGTGGTTAACACTGCAGACTATGGTGCGGAAGGTTGCTAGTTCTAATCCCTGGTGGGCCCTTTATACTATACATGCCTATATCCTGTAAGTCACTTTGGATAAAAGCATCAGCCTAATGTAATGTAAACCTAATGTTAATCATCCAAAGTGTTAAATTGGGCATAATTCTGCTCCCAAATTATGGATTTCAATCCGACAGGCCTCTGTGTCATCTTTTGAGTCCATCCTTAGATTTTCCTTTGGCGTTATGATTGTATTTTCATTCTCACTCTGTGATTTGATTTTGTTTTGTTTATGCTTTTTGTGGTTGTTTTTACTGGTTTAATTGCTTGGTTCTTCCTTCCCTTTTATAGAAGTGTATTGTGAGTAAAGCACTTTACTTACAGGGTTCCTATCCAGATAAATTCAAGACATTTTAAGTTCTTTTAAAGACAACTTAGAAGACAATTTCACGGAAATAAAGGCAAAAATTTGTGACTTGTAGAATTTAGGAAAATGTATTTATTTACGCCAATGTTTTGATTCCCATTGTTCAAAAATAATTTCTCAATTTCTGCAAATTTAGGGATATCTGGTTCCTAATTTCAGTATAAATAAGCGGGTTGGAACAGTTGGATTTGAAGTGTTAGTTTGTTTGCAGCTTGGATATTTCCCAGATACATTTAAAGACAACACAACAACCAAAGTTTATGACAACATAACTTAAAACCCACCATAATCAAATGGCAACATGTTAAAAACTTTAAGGTATTAAATGCAGATTTGTAAATTCAAGACCCGGCAGGAACCCTGTCTTCACATATAAAGTGTATCATCATCATCATCTTTTTTTTTTTTTTTTTTAATTACAATGTGTATCTAAGTTTTGATTTCTAACAAATTTAGTTTCTAGAACAGTATTGTTAAGAGGTAAATATTTTTAAAAACAATTCTTGAGAATTCATAAAAGACAAAATGAAAACTATAGTGCACGCAAGTGGTCATTCTTATGTGCCAGTTAAACCATTCTTATTCAGGTGACCTGGTGCCACATTTGACTTCAATAACTGTTCACGTTATATTAAACATACAGGAAGTACAGATGGAGCCAATGCAGACTTAAAGCAACAGGCCTTGGTAAATTTGAACAAAAACATAGAACTTTCATAGCCTGGCCATCTGTCTCTCAATTAGAAACCTGTCTGGAATAGCAGGGCTTGAATCCAAACATGAAGGCGGGAATAACAGGTGCCGAGTAAACCACAGATGAGACATGGATGTGATGCTTTTGTCAGAGAAACTTAAGAATACAGGGTGTAATCTGTAACTTAATCCTTATTTTTTAATCAAGTAAAGAAATGACAACAGTTGTAAAGAGATTTACGGATTTGGAACTTGCTTGGACTCACGACAAAAAGAAGTTGGTACGTATGACACATTGCGAAATACCCATCCCCCAGACTTGTGATTGATTCCGTATAGAATAAATCATGCATATTTCACAGTGATCAGCAGAATTCCAGACTGTTTTTTCCTAGTAAAACCAAATGGCTGGTCAGGCTAGAATGTTCAGGTGAGCAAACAAAGAACTAATCGAAATATATACAGATACAACAGCTTTAATGGTATACTCTTGCTGCGCTAACTCAAACAACAGTCTAATTTTAATCCAGTATCGAGGTCCACCTTGTCATTTGCCTGTTTGATGTGACAGGTTTCGTTACTTGGACAAAAAGCTGCTTTAACGTCCACAAAGTCCTCTTTAACTTTTCTTTGTGCAGTTTTTCATGATGGTATTATAGCTCCTGTTGTCTCTGTGCATCGTCTATTTATTCAGTGAAAGGTAGAGTTTCCTTATTTCTCCAAACATGTATGTACATATAAATTGATGTAATCTTTTTCTCCCATTGCGCTTATTTGGTTTAATTGATTGCTAACACGTAAACTTTGCCACATTTCCCAAGCGCTGGAAAATTTGTATCGTTTCAGCCTGACGGAAACAAGCCTAATGAGTGTTTAAATAGGGTTTCTGCAGGTATTCGCAAATCTAATTTAATGCTTTTTAATGCCCTTTTAAATGCCGCTTTAAAGAAATTTAATGCCCGCCTCCAACTGCAGATACCGTTTTATATATAGTTTTAATTCAGTTTACCGTCGACAGGCTTTAACCAAGTTCTGAATACTTCCTCCTCCAATCACTTCTGCTGAAACTTACATTTTCCCATATTTTTTCCCCACATTTTCTACTATTCCCTCCACTTTTTCACCACAGTATGAGCACGAACACAGCACGTTGCATTCCGAGCATCCGTTGTTGTGACTGTATCAGGCATAAGCAATAGCCAATTAAAATCATTAAATATTCATATAATCAAAATTAATCATGAACAACAATTCTGTTTCCATCAAGTGTATTTAATTTTTTAATGCCTCTAGACACTGCCATTTAAAGCCTTAATTTTCGCAAAAATCCATTTAATGACTTTAATAACCTGCAGAAACCCTGTTCAAAAAAGAAACATTTGGATTTTTCATTTTACACATTTTTAACAGCACGACACTAACATCCAAATAAACTTTCTGATGAGATATATGGACAAAAAAAAACAAAACAATAATGCACAGGAGAAAAGTATGTAATGAGTATATTTTTGCACATACACACCAGTACATCGTATATAGTCGCGCACACACTTCTGTGAAAGAGCTCATTGTTGCAGCACACCTGCCTGGTCTCCATCACAACCGCAGCAGCAACATGGAATCCCATGTAGGATTTTTACTTAATCCATGTCCTGCTTGTTCCTGCATTAGTCTGCGTGTCATGGTGACATGTAGCCCTGCTCCTGCCAGGCGGATTGTGTTCACGCAGTGTGTGTGTGTGTGTGTCAACATATATAACACATGTACAGCTCACATCGACTATAGCAGGAATGAACAACTGAGGTGAGGATGTGTGAGGACGCAGGGGTCAAAGGTCTTCTGTGTCCAATTACCTTTATTTTGTGTTTATGAGGGTCACGCAACATTTTTGGTTGATAATATTCTGACCTTGTGTAAAGATTTATCCGTTCAGTATCTTCATATGGTTTAAATATTCATAAGGAGAAAACAAAGAAAAACAACATTAGGTACTGTTTCATACTGTACTGTCGGGGACTGAAAGCTGATGGAAACACAACAGCTGAGGTTGTTAAACACTGTGGTTCTAATAATTATAATATATTTAATGGGAATATTGTAGTGCTAATAAATAAAATCGACCGATTATAATGCCTTTAATCAGAAATTGTTGTGATGATTCAATATATATTATTTCAATAAAGTTTAATGGGAATTAATTTAATGGGAAAAAAACAGTATTTTAATTTTATTGTCAGAATATGTCATTTTGGGTGTATATAATTGGTATTTTTAATATTTATTTTTTGTAGGAACGTTACTGAAATGGAGGTTAAAATGTATTATGTGTTAGTTTAGGATTCGATTTCAAGATCTCAAGAGGCACTTCGAAGAAATCCTGAAAATCAATCAGGTTCGCTCTGAAAAGAACAATTTTACACAGACACACTGTCTGTTAAAGGCGTGACAAAGGTTTGGTTACTTTTTTCAACTCACTACATGGTCTGGACTACGTCATGTAAGTTTACATCGTTGTCCAACCACCTGAGCTCATTTACCGTGGTTTAAGTTGGAGGGTAATCCTTCCTCCTGCATATAATAGACATCAGATTCATTTGTAATATACATAAAATGTAAATGAACAAGACAAAATCCACAGCCCTACTTTTGTGTGTAACATTAGGAGTTTTATTAATAAGACACGAGGGAGGTATAAGTCATTTCCCTTTCAAATGTTTCTTTTCTAAACAATGAAAATCATGTTTCTTTCCAATTTATGTATAACACAGGAAATATACACCTGATTACTTTCAGTTAAATGTGTATTTTTACCCCATTACTTAAATTACGACCAATTTAGATTAACTAAACTTGTTTAATTGTTTTTGTAAGAATAATCATCTTAATCGTCTTGTAATGAATAATTCATAGTAACAGAGCAATGAAAACAATTGTCAGTGGTTTCTACTTAAATTATTGTGAACTAATTCAGTGTTGCCATATTTAGGCAGTGTGTATGATCACAGATTCATTTCAGAAATAAACTCAGTGTTTGAGCGCTATACAACAGGTTTTTGTGATGAGTCTTTGAAGTACGTTCTTTATTACAATGACTGACTTAAATGTATAAGGTATAATATGTAACTTATAAAAGACATAACGATGCTTTTTTTTTTTTTTTAATCAAAATTTAAGTTAGCAAAGTTAGACAATATGTATAAAATATCCAATCACTTCAAATATTGCTGAAGGGATAAAAATGAATTTTCTGTAATGTAAATGTATATAGTTTGTGCTGTACATTGGTCATTATTGTATTGAGTGTGAATGATGCAGTATATCCTATTAAAATAAATGTGATATTTCTTATATAATATACAACAGAAATTATCCGTATGTTAAACCATGTTTAAATAACACTTTTCACACTGTATGGTCTGTATGCTTCTGCATTTCCTTGGAAAACGTCCTTTTATCACAATAACAATGAACACAATATAAATATTGAATATTTTAATGTCACTGTTTTTGCTTCCACTTGTCTTTACACATGCATGTATAGATTTTCTGGTCATGTCAGTGGTCCATGCGGGGGGTTGTAGGCTAAGGTCAAAGGTTAAAAGGATGGGTCCGTGTTTGTTTAGTAGTATTGTCATGGCCTTGGAGGGTCTGACCTCTGATGCTCCGTGTGAGAAGGCACACATGGTGAAACTATCAAAGATGCATGTGCATGAGTGTGTGTGCATGTTGTAGAAATCGAACCGCAACTGTCTGCGTCATGCAAAGACATCAAAAGGCACAAATAGAAAAAAAAAAAAAAATCCCCCCCAAAACTGAACTCAAGTCCCATCCGGTCCCTGAGCGTCTTTAATGGACTGTGGATACTGGTCTCCGGTGAGGGGACTTGTCTGTTCTGTCTGAGGGGTTAACGCTGGTTGTAAAACCTGAGGTGGATATTTCCCTTTCAAAGATCCTTTGAAGAGGAACAAAGGGCTGAGCCTGTCGTGGAGATTATCCTGTTAAGCCATGGCCGGCCTCGCCCACCCAGGATGGCCGCAGACTGTACCGAGCTGTCATATCAGCGGCTACATCCAGTCCACGCCGGCCCAGAGGCTGGAGGAGCATGCACATTAAGCGAATTTGCACAGCACCCCTGTCCAAGGGGTCGATCCCCCTTCACATTATCCATGTTCTAGGTATCATATCACAATTTGCCTTTGTGGGAATAGGAAGAGACAGAAGATGATGACGACCCAAGAACAGGCACAAGAAATCCTGTATCTGAAAATCTAATTTGGGTGCTAAATATTTTTACACAGAACGTTATTTTACATATATTCTAAAAGGGTTTGAGGTTGCTGGACAATCTGCTACAAGGGGTAAATTGCAAAAAACAATCACTTCATTTATATCTTCAGGATATTAGAAATGTTTTATGCCCTTTTGTTGTGTTTTACCAGTAGTTCTTTGAGTTGATTCTTCTATTTTGGACAGTTAAAGATAGGGTAATTCATGTTTTACTCTGTAGATATAGAACTTTACAGTCTCTCAAAAATAATTAATAATTTTTAACAACCTCAGCCTGCCATTACACAGCTGCTTTGATCAAAATACAGTCTAATAATCATGGTGCACAACACCTAAAAACAAAAAACCAAGTCACTATGTAACAAATCTCACGTTAATTATATTTATAGAGTCCCAAATCATACATCTGGGCCATGTTTGTTAACTGCAATTACTCTTAATATTCTATTATTTAATTTATGTGCATTTTTGTGTACTCAACTGAAAATAAAGGTTCCACTAATTAACTATTAGTGTTTATGTTGGCTTGGTGGTTGCACGAATGGTCGGAGAGTCTTCAAAATATTTAGATTGAGATAAGGCGTTATAATTTGAAGCAGAAAATATGTTTTGAAGGTTCCATTTAGCCCAATGTTGTTTGTTACAACCCTTCAGAACTTTGCATATGAGTTTTATTAGAATAAAATCTTAAAATTGGTTAATTGGTTTCTGATTTTGTGTTTGTTAAAAATTGATTGGATAAAAGTATAAAAACTCAACAAATCCACTTCTATTAGATACAGAAAATATCTTAATAAGTTCAGAAGACTGTCAGTGTCGCCTAAGAGGAAGGTTTTTCGTAGACATAACTAGTTGCGGTCCTAAACTGACATAGACCTACCTACCACTTCTATGCTGATGACACTCAACTGTTCTGTTATAAGCTATTGGCTTGATTATCTTTGGTGATTCCTAATATTATTTACAGGTCCTGCATATTTAGTAAATGTTAGAAAGCATCTAATGGCATAAATGGAAAATAATATTCAACATTGCATGTTTTCATTGGTGAATAATCATAAAAAAATATGATTCACCTCATCTTTAACATGTTAGAATGAACCATATATTCCTTCGGAGGGAGTCCAACCATGGTGTGGTGCAATGTTTTCACAGTAGGTCTTGCTGAAAATAAATTTGACGTCCACTGCACTTTGTGGAAGAACATTTGGGAATAAAAGCATTTGCTGAATGGGAAGTCAAAGTACCCAAAATATGAAAAATGGGATGGCATTTCTTAAATTGAAAAAGGTCTTAAAAAATCTTAAATCTAAGTTATCAAAACCTACAAAAACCCTGAATCACATGGTATCAGAATCAGAATGCCCTTTATTGTCATTTCACATTTGTAGAATGAAATTGGAGTCTCCTTTCAGTGCAAAATATATAAAATTAAAAAATATAAAGATACAATACTTACAAGGTAAAGATAGAATATGTACAGAACTTCACACCAGAGTATTAAATATAGAAAATAAGTATAAAATCTGAAAATAAGTGAGTAATTTAACAGTATGTACAGTGCAGGGTTATAAGTAAATATGGACATGGGTATGAATGGACATTAATAATAAATAGTTGAACGAATTGCACATGTTATGTTATAATTGCACATGTTGTGTTATAGATATATTGCAGAAAGTCTAGAAAGTCTCATGTGGTATCAGTGTTGCTGAAAACAAGATTTGCATTAAGTCTCAAACTGCGTCAGGTCCCCCCATAATATGTTTGGTGGCGTTAATATCTACGCATTACCCCCAGTTTTTCTTTTGCTTGTCTTATGATGGTGCTACAACAAACTTCATCAGAAACCATGATCTTTGGCCAATCCAGACATATCAAAAACTCAGACAGATTGTCATTGTTAGGTCCCATTTCAAAGTGTGTGGATTTGTTAGATAGGATATCGTTTGAGGTGAGAGGTCTGTGCCATTAATAGAGATAATGAAAGTCTAGAAAGTCTCATGTGTGAGCGTCTGTACAGTATGGAAGTTGGGAAGATGAGAATGTGTCCATCTTGCTGCTCGTCTCATGGAAATTTAAGATGTGTGGAAATGTCCTGAGCGGGGAATGCAGATGATAAAATGTCTGTGACAGTTTTATTGTGATCCGGGAGCATCCTTAGCCAAGACATCAGTCAGCCTGGCTCGACAGGCTCTCACAGCTGCTGTTATTTAGACGACAATTCACGACCACCACATCGCCAGGGAGATTTGATCTGACTGGCCTGGGTTGGTGTGTAGGGGTTTACTTGAACATAAATAACTAGGTTTAATGAGGCCTATGATTTTAATATCTCCAGGCTTTAAACATAACATCTGCGCGGCCATAGTGTGCCTGAAACAACACAGCTTGGTTTACAGTAGCAAAGACGGTCTTACCAAAGTTGCCGTAGCCTGTTTACACAACGTGATTGTATTCGGAAAGTTTCATGCTCGGTAAGTTTGCGGTTACACATTAAGATGCTAGCGATGGGTCTTTGTCGACGGAAGGTTTATAGGTTTTCCTAATGCCAACTCCTGTTGAGTCCATAAATAAATAATTGACATTGATGTACCCTCTGTTTGGCTCAGCTGCATTAGATTTAGCTGGTTTTGTTTACGGAGGTGATACCTCTGTCTGTACTGGGACATCACAAAGATAAGAAATAAAGATCCTGCAGTGATTGAAAATGTAATAGAGAAAAATGATTTAAAAAAAACAAAAAAAAGGACAAAAGGTGGAGAGAATCTAAACAAGCCCCCCCGCCGCCGCCATTGTTTCATTGCTCATTCACAATTAATGGATGTGCACTGTGGTTGCATATCATTGCAATTTTCACTGCATGATAACAACAGTCTCTCCGTTTCTGATTTGCTGAAATAGTTTTTGGATACATCAGTCAGCACATTCTGATGTATAGACTCAGGAATGTGTACAAATAGATATTTGTTGAATTTCACAAAATGCATATCGAATTCAGATTCATCCAATATATTTTATTCCACAGTCTGACCTCACTAACTATTTTTATTTAAAGGGACAATGTTACTTGTATATTCTTGGCAACAACCCACTGTCATCTATTCTTAGAGAAAAAGAATTTTAATAAACAGAGCAGCGTCTGAAATAATAACTCATGCATTTGTTCATGTGTCACCTGGCAGAAGCAAATAGAAAAATGTTCTTAGTAATGGACATTTTACATCATAAAACCAGTCGAGGTACAGGTGCCACCAATAACATTATGATTGTTCCATTTAAAGACCATTCAAGTGATCTAGTATCCACATTTTCAAGCTAAAAAAATTTACCTTAAATGGAATTCAACCTTTTTTTCCCCCCCCAAACACATCATTCCACATGTTTTTTGTCTTATAAAATAAACATTTCTCCTAAGAATGAGACCTGTTGAAATCAGTTTTTGATTTCATATATCGAGGTTCATCTGTATTTTTAATTTTAGCATGAATAAAACTGAAAACTACAACCAAAAAATCAAAAAGTTTTTTTTTTTACATGGGACCAGTGGAAAGGTCGGTGGATAAAATGTAAGTGCAAATAACGGACATGGAAAAACATTTAATGACTAATCATACATGTGTGAATCAAACTAAATGACACTATCATTCTTGATTTTATAAAAGAAATAAATTAAGTGCCATACATAACAAACAGAATCTAAGAAACAAGAATCACACATTAATGCAGTGTAACATTGATGAATAAAAACCCACATTTTCTTCTGCAGATTTTCTGAAAATATACATAATTTTTCAATACATTCAATGGAAATGTAACTAGTGTCTGCCACCAAGTTCTCCAAGATATTAGCTGTTAAATGTGCTGAATTATTAATTTTAGTGTCACAGGAAGCTGGGATGGACCCAAATGCAAACCTGAGGGTGGAAAAAAAAGAAAAAAAAACATGGATAAAATGACATAGTAGTGATCAAAATTATAGGGTTCACATGCATACACGTATACATAGTTGCTGTTTGCAGAAATGTACAATGGTAACATTTTACTGGTGTTGAAAGTGGGTTGAATAAAGAATGAACGCACGCCATGCTTTAGGTGTCACAGTGATTATTAGGAAGAAAGCCACATGTCCTGACTGGGCGTCTTATAGGTTTATCTAAAACAAGTTGTGTTAAGAAGAGAATAGTCCATGCATGTAAACACAGCACCGATACAATGACAGACGACTGAGAGTCTGAAACGCAATCTCAACAGGCCTAGAATAGACACTTGCTGGCACTAAATTAGTGCCTCCTTTCCCCACCTGACCATCCACACACCGCATGTGTCAGTCTCCTCACCCTCTGGCATCTTCTGCCCTCTGGTAACCTAAGGCCAGGGAGAAATAACCAGGCTCCGGGTCGAGATATCGGCTTACGCCTCCCGCTTCAGACAGGACAAATATGAAAACTGCAGATGCATTTGCCCCAGCAGAATGTCAATCAATCAGAAACTAAAGCTCAAAGCCGAGTTTCAGTTTCATTTGAGAAAATGACATGAAGAAGAAGAAGCAGACTGAGGTTAAGAAATGGTGAAAGGACTAATGTGTGCAGCCGGTGGCAGGACGTGATCGATACATTTGGACCAGAGCCCAAATTAGACTGATGTGTCTGGGTCTGAGAGACGAAAGGGCAAAGAGTGAAAGTAATGTGTGGAGGGGAGGGGAGGGGACGTGGGCGAAAGTGATTCAACAACTGTCTGGTAATGCATCATTTGGCCTGCAACTGTAATAAGTTAATATTCACTATTCCCATAGCTTACATACAACAGAAAACACTTAACTACATTAATAGAAGATAATTATTTTCTCCACTATTTGACAATTTACAAAAACAGCTGAGTTTTACCTGCCAATAACAAGGTTCAGCCTCACAATCCAGACTCTAGTTCATTTTCCCACTAGTATAAAAGTGTTCTACTCATGAGAGCATGCTCTTTGTCACAACAAATTAATAGTCAATGGAAGAATTTAGGGTGGAACAACCTAAATACAAAGTGTTCTCTGGAAATCTGCGCTAACAGTTATCCATTTATAATATTTCAGACTTTACATCTATGTACTGCGCATTTTAGACATTTCTTTCTGTAGACAATGAACGGAACCAAAACACAGGTTTACCAACGTGTTTCAGACTTGAAATAAAAAGAACTACAAGTTAAAAAAAATCCAAAGAATATCTGAAACACTGAGTAAATGAAGTGAAATTAGTTTAACACTTCTAGGGCACATTCTACATAATAAGCACTTTTACTTGTTACTTTAATGACATTCTGCTGATGATAGTCATGTAAAATATAAAAACGCAAAACTTTTTTTTTTATATATAAAAGAATACTTCTTTCACTCCTTAATTTTTTACATAATGTATTTAAAGAAACAATAAAAACATGGAATGACAAACAACCCAATCTTAGAAATTACACTCAGTTACATGTGATTATATCAAGTCATCTGTATTTTTTTCGGGCTTGCCAATGTACTTACAGCACTAAATTTGTTGCAAATATAGTTTTCCTGAATCTTTTGCACTTAACCAAGAACACCAAGAATAATCTGAGGTGGATGGGACTACAGGTTGGAGTTTCCATCCAAACTGGCAGGAATTTTACTTAAGGGAGATAAAGGGACGTGGTTACAGACAGGCAGGGGTGGAGGAAGTACTGATGTTAAGTACTTAAGTAAAAGTACCAATACCCTGCAAAATATATACTCAAATAAAAGTAGAAGTACTACATCAAGAATCTTACTTAAGTAAAAGTACTAAGTACTTTAAAGTCTAAAAGTCCAAGTACTCACACAATGTCAGTCTGTGGACTGTGTCATTATGATACAGAATGTAGA
>JAPSES010007442.1:0-14379 GCA_029822895.1 Maxillicosta whitleyi
AAGCCCACCCCCCCCCCCCCCCCCCATTTTCTGACACCAGATGTCATTTTCAAGGAAAGCGCACCAATACCTCAGTCACAAAGATTCATAGAAACAATGGATTTGTACAAATCTTCCAAGTTGTCCAAAATCTTGACGTTGAAGACATGCTCCTTCCATGAATGTTTACAAACTCCAGCTTATTAACAAACTCAAAGATTTGTACAAAAGTACAGGAATCAAATCCAGAATCACTGAAGTCAAGGGTCACAGATAGAAAACAGGTCAGGTTACCAGGGCTGAGGTGAAGAGAGGTGGTCAAAATCTGGTGGGGTTGGAAACTGGGTGAATGAATCTGTGCTGCATAAACACTGGCCAGCTGATTAGGCACAGCTGGGGGAGACAGGTGGACTGAGTTAGGCTGATTAAGTGAGGAATGATGAGGGAGAGGACAGCAGCAGGGGGTCTCAGGTGAAACTGATGATACTAACGAGGTGGAAGGAACAGCAGGAGACGGCAGAGACGCAAATGGGGACAAATGTGGACTTGTTGGTTACATTTTTGGCTTTATTAAGCTTATTTGATCATAAAGGGGTCATATTTATCTAATTTAAACCCATTTTTATTAGTCTTTGGTTCAATAGTCCAAAAACGTTGAACGCTCCCGGTGCTGCAAAGTTATATTTATATTAATATTGGCAAAAAACTAGTAGATTTTGTACAAGCTGTTTTAATTCTTGCTTTAAGTATCATGTTTTATAACTAGTTATGTCATGACATTTGCACATATAACGTCACGACTTCTGATTAACTTTTTTCTAAATTGTTGATCAGCAGCAGTGGTTGTAGTAAAAATTGAAGATACGTCCAAACTTCAAGTTGATTACCTAAAATGTGCAGTTGTCAGTTGTATTAACGAATACAGTCAACAACCTGGAGGGGGCGGGGCATGAAGAGGCTCATGTGCATTTAAAGGGCCAGCGCCAGACAATTCAGACCCAAACAGAGTATTTACAGTTTATGTAGACCCCAGGGAAATGTGTGAAAATGCGTAATTACATTTAAAAAAACAAAATATCACACCTTTAAGCTTCTTCTTACCATTACCTTCAAGAGGTCTTTTGCAGGGTTTTTTTTAATTATTTTTTTTTTTATACCACTCCCTCATATATCATCAGCCTGATTTGTAACAAACCACATAGATTGTCAGGATTTATTTTTTACTCGGGTAATTAAACTCATCCTGGTGGGGGTGGGGGTGGGGGTGCTGCTCTGGCAGTAGATGTCGGTATGTTCATTGTTCATCTTTGTGTCTGATGTGCACATCACTCGGAGAAATGAACTTTTTCCACATTATTAACACTTTCATATCATTGCTAAGCGTTGCCAATGGGTCAAAAGCACTAGAAATGTGTGTATACCAGCTATGGAGTTGGCGTGGACCACATTTCCATGACATTTTCAGCCTTTGGACACCTGAACATGAGCGTGGAAAAGAAAGTATGCAACGTGAACACAACCTTTGTACTTGTGGCCCCTGGTTTTAATGGCAGAGGACAACTAGAAACTCAACATAGAAAGGCTCTGGTTGAGAGTAGAGCCTGGATTCTTCATACTGTGGGGTGGAAGTGCTAAAACCACAACACCCACATCTATAGAGCTGCTACAGTGACAACTGTTTAGATAGGTCTGGAAATCTGAGACAAGGAAGTCACCACAAGCAAAATCCTTGAATCCATTAGAAATATATTTATTAGCCATGCATTCCAGTTATCATTTCCCTACTATTTATAAATAACTTAATATATATATATATATATATATATATATAACCTTTGATATTGTTGAAATTCATTCATTCTTTCATGTATAGCATTTATTTAAACTGAGATATTTAGAATAAGCAACGTCAGAGACAAAACAGAACATTTGAAACATACAGTGGACATACCAGAAATAACAAAGATGAATTAAAATCAGACAACGCTACTCAAAAACAGGAGCAAGTGGATGTACAATAAGATGTAATTATGGATTTAAAACCCAAAATATCTGAAACATACCATGCACATATCAGAAGTACCAAAAATTAAAGTGACAAAGATGAACTAAAAACAAAGACATTTACATAAAAACAGGCACAGCTGGAGGTAAAATAAGAAGTGAATAAGGATTTACATTGTCATTACATTGTCTCTTGTCTTATTTTGTGGACATAGATGCTTTTCTACCATTACCACACATGAATACAAAACTGTAAAAAGTTTGAGGTTTTTTTTTTGTTTTTTGTTTTTTTTGCAGTGACATGCTCATCAGTACTCAGCCTTACTTTTGAAGTAGGCTGTGCATTGAAGGGAGAGTTGCACTACAGACGTAAGAGGAAATGTAACCAAAACCACATAGAAAAAAAAAAAAAAAAAAAAAAAAAACCTTCAAGGTGCATGTGTGTGAAGAAGAGCACATACAGCCATTTTAGAAGACAGTAATTTGTGGTGTTGAAAGTGGAATAAAATTGACCAACATACTAGTAAGAACTGGCCTGTGAGTGAGTGAGTGAGTGAGTGAGTGTGTATGGGCAGGAGTGAAGCAGGACACCAAGGTCTGTGTCGAGTACACCAGGACATCCTGATGATAAACTGGCAACTGGAACAAGACACTCATGGAGCAGGGCAGAGAACACGGTACTGATGGAGTGTTACTACAGTAGTAATCCCAGTGAGAGAGGGTACATGCAGAGGATGTGGGAGAAAGAGTTGCTTCAAAACCCCACATCCTCACTAAGAAACAGCTCCTAGCTTAGTGTTCGAATACCCACAATAAGAAGTTGCTATCACAGGTAGATTGATGAGGTACAGGTACAGCGGTGTATCTCATCCATGGTACAAAGATACTACGACAAGGCGGAGCCAGGACGATTCACCATTATGCCCAAATATTGAGATTGGGTACCAAGCCTCAAAGACAGACAGACTGAATATAAGGGCAGCTGATGTGAAAGGTTCCGCCTTCCTTCCTTCCTTCCTTCCTACCTCCTTGCCAAGGCTAAACAACAGTTCCAGACCAGTATCTTGAACACCACCCTCCTAACTATCCCACTGTTGTGATTAGTCTGTCACTCACCAGGAGTGTATATGTCTTTAGTGTCCAGTGCCTCTGCTGGTTTGTCTCATTTTCTGGTTTTCCTTACACTGTGACGTGCTCCGTGGTGAGTTTGGATCATTATAACACGGCGTAGGGAAAACCAGAAAACAGGAGGTGTACAGTTCTGACAAAACTGATCAATTGGAACTGTTTTTAAGTTGGAGCTGGTTTTTGATTATCTCTCCTACTGGTAACAGGTCACACACACACACACACACACACACACACACACACACACACACACACACACCGAGGCAGAGAGACAGAGAGGTGGATTGGATGGCTCAGTGAGGGAGGTATGAAATGACTTGATTATACAATGTTTAAATGGCACACTTTTTAATCTGAAAGTTTGGGGTAATCATCAAGTCTTTTCAAATCGTAAGGCTGAAGACTGAGTAAAGCCACGTTGGTGTTCAAGTCCAAGTTGAGTGGTAAGTCTTTTTACATTTTATGAAGTTGAGTCTAAAGTCATCAAATTACTGACTTGAGTCAACATCTCTAGTTTGGCTTATTGTAAAAAATATTGTAATGAATGCAGTTGTTGATGTGATTAAGCTCCAATAAACTTCGATTTACCCCACATTTCCCTAGAAAGAAAAAAAAAATGCAGCTGGACTATTGTTAAGAAGTGTAGAAAATGCAAATTAAGAGAAAAGAATTAAAAGAGTCAAGATTCAAGAGTAATTCCAGTAACTATTAATGTGGTCTACAAACATTGTTGATGTCTCAGAACTCTTGGAGGCATCTAAATTGGATTATCACTCAAAAGAAATGTGGATTATCAACAGATTGAAAAAAAAAAAAAAATGGAGGGTTTTTCACACTTCTGTTGTGCAACATTAATGCATAAAAACTACATTAACATTTACGCACAAGATACACTTCCTTTGTCCACTGCAAAACAAACACATGCAAAAGGAAAAAACATGCAAAACTACTTCCTGTGCAAACTACAAAACTGAAGTGTGTGGGTGCTGGACTGGGCTGATGCAATCACACCTACTAGAAAAGAATGTGAGGCAGATCCTGCAACACCAAACCAAACAATGAAAACCCCATGTCACAGTTTACCTTCTGCAGGAAGAAACAAAATTTCACTTAATCATGTGGTGTGTTTTTTTTTTTTTTTTTTTTTTTTTTTTTTTTATGGTAAATGCTCTGCTGTGGTATCTTTTTCACATATGTCAAATGTCAAGCAGAATGGAATTGAATCTTTTTGACATCACACACATGTACAACGAAGGGTCATGTGTACAATCAAAATGAAGGTTATCTGACAAAACATGAAGTACACTGCAGTGAAATACAAAGTAGTTTTTTGCTGCCTTTTTTATTTCTATACTATTAGATGAGCAGGATGATAAATACTGAAACAAACAGACCACTCAGGTTGTTTGATCTCGCAGCGCTTCAGTTTTCATGCTAATCTGGAGAACAAGCGAAACCACAAACAACAGGCATGTTCGCACAGAGCACCGTGGGTATTTTCTTTGCTCTTAACACCAAAGCTGTTTACTGAGAATTGACCCGTTAAACACTTCGACAGGATACAGTGTGGTTGAAACAGCAAAGACGGAAGAGATTCAAATGGCCTTTGCGGACTAAATAATGTTATAACTGGTCAGCGTTCTTTGGCCTCTGTTGTACTGATGCTCTTTGAAGTGTTATTATACTGTACAACATTACATTTAACTATGAGGCGCGTCTTCATACTTCTATCCCTGGGATACCAGAGTAACTATGATTTATTTCATCCTTCATCACTCACAGGAAAAAGAAATTTAATTCACATAAAAAAATAAATTAAAAAAAACAGTCAACGATTATAATTTTATAATACACAAGGAAAAACCACATTACCCAGCATCCTTCACAGTCCAATGTTGGAAAATAATGTTTTAACTAAAAAATATCCTGAATTTGTTTTTGTTTTTTTGTTTTGTTTTGTTTTGTTTGTTTGTTTTAGTCTTCTAGTCCTTATTAATTTGCACTTCAGTAAGCATACATAATATCCCGATATTTCAAGAAAACACCATCATCTTGAGAAACAAAAAAAAAGAAAAATTGTTACCAGGACACTTCAATCAGTAACTGTAATATTTATGAAGGTGAAATATGTTATGTGATGTAATGTGTTGATGTGTGATTTTATGTTGCATGCTCTATTTCAGGGATGGCTTCATTTTATTTGTCACTATTATCACTTTGATTTGTTTATCATTTCAGACAAATGTGTAACATGATAAAAGACTGAAGTGACGTTATCTCCAAAAAGTCAAAGGTCAGCTGTATTTTGACATTCCAATTTATTTATTTATTTTTTAATCATTTTTCTGGTCATTATTCAACACTATCTTTCTCTGTAAAAATCCTTCTTGAGTGAAAAGACCATGTTTTTCAGTAGAAATTCATAAACAGGAATGCAGGTAGTTGATACCCGAGTATGTTTTTTTTTTTTTTTTTTTTAAATGCATTTTAATCCTGTAAATTTAGCTGTAAATGTAGCTTTATTTTTATGGGGTAGAACATGTGATTTATCATGAACTTTAACCTGCTTCAAGATTTTATACAACTGAAATAAAATACGTGTGACCATAGGTGTTTTCATGTCATAGTTGACTGACAGTACTAAGAAAGCCATGTACAAACTTTGAAAAAAAAAAACAAAAAAAATTTCACAATGTTAATGTTTTGTTTTTTTATTTTTTGCATTGATATCATATTACAGTTTTTTTTTTTTTAACAGCTGTTGCTTATTAAAACACATCATGAACATAAAATTTAAAAAAAGACAAATGTGACTAGACTGATGTATTCATGACTTTAAGTATGAAGCATTATTTCGGAAAAAAACATATTTTAATATTAAACACAGTGATCACAAGGTTCCACAGACAATACATTATATGATTAAATTACATCTATAGATATAATAGATTCAACTGTAGCCTTTCACTTCAACCTCACACTAATAATAATAATAATAATAATCTGTGTGTAACTTAAACCTATTACTTTCTTTACCTGCAGAATTATACTTTATATATAGCGCTGCTGTGTTTTGTTTATGTTGAAGTCCTTCACTGTGTGTAATAAACTGCCACTGAATACACAGACGACTGTTGTCTCTGCTTTACATCCCATATTTCTGTTGTTGTAAGAAGCTCCAACGCAGCGTAACTTGCAGCCCTAAGTTCACCATTCTGCAAAAAATGGAAATATTTGTGTGTTAATTTTAATAAAAAACTTGATGTTTCAGACACAAATTTAACCCACAATGACCCAGTGTGACTTTTGTGGCTGTTCCCAAATCAGTTTTTCTCTCTATTTTGTGATTTATCGCCATTTATTATTATATTTTCTGCTGACATTAAGATTTTTGTCAGTGAAGATCATTTATTTTCCTGTATTTAATTCACTGATCCTGTATATGTTCATTAAAGCTCAGAAGATTTATTACATCAAAACATAATAAAGTGAAGAACAAGTGAGTTTTTCAGTAAAATCTAACATTAACTGAACATAAACCCAGTGTTTCCATCCACTGTCATTGATCCAACTCTATGGGTTTTTCTGGCGAATCAATGTTGTAGAAGGTGATGGAGTTTCCATGGTAACTACGGAGCCTCTGAACGTCCAAATAGGTCATATCTGATGACCATGAAAAGATGATGAACTGTATTTTACACCAATTATTTACATGGATTAAAGGATCAACAGTTTAGATCAGTAGATGCTTTTGGTTAACAGTGTATGTTTAGGTTTTTATGGGTTAAGACCAACAGAATCTAAGGATGAGAACCAGTAAGAATAACAATAAACTTTATTTGCCATTTGCACAGATACGTTGCAGTCCAGGTACATTGGAATACTTGTGTGTTTCCTTGCGTCTCAGGTAGAAAAGAGAAAAAGACATGAACAAAAGAAAAAGCTACAACATAAACACAGTCTTACAATACTCTGGCCACTGTTTGTCACTGAGTTTTGACAGCAAAGTATGTTTTGGTGGATAATAATCATCGAAATGTTTTGTATTTACCCAATTTGTTGACCGGTTGGGTCCTTGATGATGAGCAGCGGTAGTCTGTCCTGTTTTGGATTTTTTTTAAAAAAAAAAACAGTTTTCACAACATTATTTTCATTTACACATATCACCCTGAGACTTAAATTCAATTAAACCCATAATTAAACAAAATAAAAACCCATATTTTCAGGATGTGATGTCAGAGATATAAATTCCACATCCATACAGTGTATGTTATAAACCTACCTTTGGCTTGGTTACGCCTTTTCCTTGGGTAGAAAATGAGGACAGCGACTATTACTGCACAACAGGCTGACACCACACCCAGTACAGGAACCATTTGAAGTCCTGCTCTCAGCTCTGGGGAAAATATAAGGACATTCGATTAATGGCAGGAGAAAATTACATTTAGTTCAACTGTAGAAGAATAACCATGCACCTTCTGAAACACTGTTTTAATAGAGAAAAGTACATGTAAAACCATTCACTTTATGGAAAATGTTGGACTTTGTAAAACAAATGGTCATGTTTTTTTGTTGTTTTTTTTTTATTCAACACACAATTTCCCAGCAGTGTTTGCCCTTTCAAAATGTAACATACAGATTTATAATCTTAAAGGCGTACTTATGTCCACTTTAGTCCCTCCACCAAACAGGATCTGTCCATTTGTGGCCACAGCGCAGTAGTAAGTCCCAGAATCAGACGAGTCCTGCACGGTTTTCCACAGACGGTAGATGCATTCCCTTCTGTTTTGTTCTTCAGTCCTAGTCGTGTGAGTGTAAATGATTCTTGGGTTTGATTCTCCTGTTCCGGCTCTGAACCAGTGTAGATTGTGTTCGCTTGGACACTGGATTGCATCCTCAGAGCGAAGTGAACACTGCAGTGTCACTGGATCTCCAAGTTGCACTGAAGCTTCTTGTGGGTTTTGTTCCACGTAGACAGATTTGTGCTGATTTTGTTGATCTGAAAGCCAATAGAATGTTTCATCAGCTTTAAGAATATACATTTACACTAATACAGTGTTAATACAATGCAATTCAACTTTATTTGTAAAACGTTATAAAAAGAACAGTGGACCAAAGTGCTGTACAGAAGAAGAATAAATAAATAAATAAATAAAAGAGTAAAATACAAGAATAGATTAAAAGACATAGAACTGTACAAAATAAACAAAAAAAGCAGTGCTGTACAGAAAAATAAGTAAAACCTAAATAAAAAACAAAAGAATAGATTAAAACACATAAAACCTGTACAATTAAAAACAACAAAAAATAAGAATAAACCAATACCATATCATACAACTGAATAAAAAATAGTTAATAAGAACATCTTGACGCTTAAACATGAATGAAAAGTAATTTTTTTTTTTTTTACCTTTTACAGTTAGAAATGTACTGTTAATGAAACTTAGTCCAAATGAAGACCCACTTTGACAGAAATACAGCGCCTCATCTTCTCTGGTTGATCTACTGATGGTGAGAACATACTCAACATCGTTTTTAGTGACACTGAAACGTGAGTTGTTAAATTCTTCACCAAGTTGTAGTTTAAAATAAAATCCTTCCGCCACTGTTTGGATCATGCGTCCAAGAGTCTGTTTATACCAATAAAAATACGTCTCTGTGTCAGAAACAGCACAGTGCAGAGTAACAGTGTCACCAAGTTGAACCACAGCTGAAGAGATCAGATGAGATGCTTCTGTAGGTGGAATCAGGTCTGAGGAGGAAAAAAAAAAAAAAAAACAACACTTCCTGAACAAACAAAATGTGTATATATCATCGTATATGTAATATTAGACCATCCTGATATAACCGGTAGATGACCGTTCAATATAACGCTGAATAGTGAATAAGTTAAATAGTAAAATATCTGGATGCTTATATGACACTGGGGTAGACTAATGTTTTAAAACACTTTGGTTCTATTTTAAAAATAAATATTTACTGAGAAAAAAGAGAAAATATTTTTCAGATAAAACAGATTTTTAGATATTTTTTAAAAAAATACAAAACGCTATTTTTTTCATATATATCTTTTTATTCTCTCACAGATACATTTTTGTAATCAAACTTACTTTGCAAGGCTGAGTGTTTCACATAAACAGTCGTGATTTACATGTGTTTAAATGGGCAGATTCTGCATGTAACTCAAGTGGACACAATGGGTTACACGCGAAACCTGGAATGAGACTGTCGATTCATGAAAAACCTGAATGTTTTGGTTAGAAAGCCCACTAGGAGGATCAAATTTAACACAGTGTCTTTATTTACAGAGCTTTGTTAGATCATTTCAAGTGATGTTGTCCATCAAATTAAAAGCATTGAGACCTAGGTAGCTTTTCCTGTCCCAATTTTAGTCTTATTTTTGGCCCCAATATTTTATATAAAAAAATAAATTAATTAAAAAAAAAATCCATTACTTTTGGGTGTCTCAGAGCAAGAGATTTTGTTTGTGATCACATCAAATCAAATTAAATTTATAAAAATGAAACCAAAACGAATCTTATTCTTGGAGCTTCCAATAAAAAAAAAAAAAAAGAAATAGGATAGGCTTAACTTCATAACTGAGTTTTTTTTGTTTGTTTGTTTTTTTTTTTTTTTATTTAAGTACAAATATTAAGTCGTACCTGTCTCCACTTCAGTTCCTCCACTAAACAGGATCTGTCCACATTTGGCCACAGCGCAGTTGTAAGCGTCAGAACCAGGTGAGTCATGTGGGATTTTAGACCGGTGGTAGATGCAGCTCCTCCTTTCTTGTTCCTTACTGTTGTTTTTGTGAGTGCAAATGATCCCTGGATGAAATTCCTGGGATTCGGTTCTGAACCAGTGCGCATTGTATTCACCTGAACACTGGACTGGGTTTTGTTTGTACTGGGACAGCGTCAAACATCGGAGACTCCCTGAGCCTCTGGGCCTGGTGGAGTTGTCCTGCAGATATTGTGTGATAAGGATCAACCCCTGCAAATCTGAGTAGAAACAATCCCCAAGGTTATTATTTCAAAAGACATTAACGTGATACTGGAGTAAACACTATAATTCATTATTATTATATTCATTCTTATAATTCATTCATTTGTTTTACCATTCACAGCTAAGAAGGTTCCGTTAAGGAAACTCAGTCCAGCTAACGATCCACTCTGACAGAAATACATGGCTTCATCATGTTTCTGGATGTTTCTGATGGTGAAAACAATCTCTGCGTTCTTTTTCGTGACATTGAAACGCGGATCTTTAAAATCTCCACTGGCTGTGATTTCGCCATAAAGTCCTGCAGCCACAGTTTGTACCATATGTCCAAGACGCTGTTTATACCAGTAAACAAATCTGTCATTATCTGAACCCTGACAGAAGAAACTAGCGCTTTCACCGAGTTTAACCACAGTCGAAGAGATCGAAGGAGGAACGTCTGCAGCTTGAATCACAGCTGGGAAAAAAAAAAAAAGACACAAATCACTGTTACAAAACTGCAATAATAATATTATTAATAATGACAATAATCTTTATTTTTTGATTTGATTTTGAATATCAAATACCAAAAAAACAAAGGGGAAAAAAATTAACAAGTGGTGTCAGGCACAATAAACCCCGCCCCTCGCACGTATTGTATCTTATTTTGTCATGGATCCACCTGATACATCATGTCTTTATACTTATGTTTGTATTTATCTGTATTTATCCTGTTTTTATATGATGCTCTTTTAGAACATGACACTCTTATTCCTGCACTGTAGCTGTCATGTTGTTCTATTTATTATTTTAAGTATTAGGTTTTATTGTTAGTATTTCTTTGTGTGATCACTGTTTTAGTGAGTTTTATTTATTATTATTGAGCTTTTATTTGGGCCGTATACTTCTGGTCCTGAGTACATTGTTTTAACTGAGTACTGTTGTTTTTATTAACTATGATATTTTTATGATATTTTTGATGTTTTTACTCAATTTCTTGTGTACGGTGACCTTGAGTGTCCAGAAAGGTGCCCATAAATAAAATTTATTATTATTATTACAAATTTCGTTTTATGTATGTGGAATGACAATAAACTAAATCTGATCTGATCTATACATGCACTGATGTCAGCATATCACCTGCCTTTATATACAGTATGTGCCACGTCTGAAGTGAATTGACACAAAATCAAAAGTTTTAAAAATGATTATTCTTATTCTGTCACTGGCGATCTATAAACCCACTTTAGTATGAATTCAACCAATAGTTTTGATGCTCGAGTGTTAATGAACAAATAAACTGAACCAAAGACAATATTCCTTAACTTCTCATCGGGGGTGGCGGGTAAAAAAAAAAAAAACATTTGAAAAGAAGCGGAATGAAGTACAACTTATATACTCCCCCACCCCATTGTTAATCACATAGTCTCATG
The DNA here is from genome assembly GCA_029822895.1 of Maxillicosta whitleyi. NCBI lineage: Eukaryota > Metazoa > Chordata > Actinopteri > Perciformes > Neosebastidae > Maxillicosta > Maxillicosta whitleyi. The sequence continues at coordinate 11,526 of JAPSES010007442.1, forward strand.
TCAGTCCCTCAAAGTAACTAAAACCTTACCCGGCAAAATGAATTATGCACAAAATGCAATAATATTATGTGTATCAAAAATAAACTCTGTCTATTTCATAGCTGTATTACGCACATATATAGACTTCACTTCAAACATAAGTTGGCAAAATAAATTCTGGATCCAAAACGGCACTCCAATATGTAGAAATAAATCAAATCTCACACAAACAATTTCACTGTGACTCTTCAACACATAAGAAACTATAACAAAATTGGCTAAAACATAATTTTAAATAAAAAACTGTACTCACACAGTGTACTGAGAAGCATGAAAGCAGCAACTGGTTCAACCATCGTGCCTCGTACATCTGATGGTGTCTCACCTAAAGGGAAGCTTTACAAAGTGGAAGTGACTGAAAAGCAGATGGTACCCCCCCCCCTCCCCCATCCTCCCCAAACCTGTGACGGGAGGCAACACACCCGCAAAGTCGCAGTGCTTCTTTTGTGTCAGTTCTCAAATAATGTTTTATTAAGTATTAAGTGATTTATCAACATTTATTATAATATTATCCTCTTGTAGGTTTTTTTTTTTCATGTAAAATTCAGGGTTTTTTTTCCTATATTTAATTCACTGGTCATATAAATGTTCATCAAAGCTCAAATTACAGTTGGTTTATTATATGTAAAATATATCATTAATTGTCAATTTCAACTCCATGGGTTTTACTGGTGAATCAATGTTGTAGAAGATGACAGTGTTTCTACAGTAACTTTGAAGCCTCAGAACGTCCAAATGGGTCATATCCGATGACCATGAAAAGATGACAAACTATATTTTACACTAATTACTTACATGTATTGATAGGATTAATGGATCAACATGTATTCAATATTTTACATGACTAGATAGTTTTGGTTTCCAGTGGATGTTGGGGTCTTTATGGGGTTAAGAACACCACCGTACTGGAGAAGTGAAGAGCTATGGGTTTATTTCAGATGTGTTTCATCATTACTAACACTTTATTATCCTGTTCAGGAGCTGTCCTAGACTGTCTTCATCTACTCAAGGGGGTGAACCAGTGTTTACGCTCTAAAACTTCACCAAATGCATCTTGATAATTCATTCATTTTGTTTCCAAACTGGAGGTATGTAGAGGTCAGTGGTATGTGAGTATTTTGTGAAGTCCTATAGGTAAATGTGCACATAACTTGAATCAAATATGTTTGAGTAAAAAGGAAGATAACTGAGATCATTTTAGTACAGGCTGTTTTTTTTTTTTTTCTTTCATTTTTTTGCATTTTCAACCTCCAAAAATTCAATTCAATTCAATTTTATTTATATAGCCCAATATCACAATGACAATTGCCTCAAAGGGCTTTCCAGGAATGTAAAAAGGTCAGAACACACACAACATGGACACAATCCAACACTGACTAAACGTTTCCTAGCACATCCCCTGTCCTTAGACCCCCCTTCCGTGGGAAAACGGAAGAAACCTCAGGGAGAACATCATGAAGGAGAGATCCACTCCCAGGACGGACAGGCTCTAAATGTGTCTGGAGTTATTAACTAAAGTCCAGTAGTTAGATCAGGTGATTAAGGACGCCGCTGAAGGGAGGCTCATCCGGACAAGTGAGTGGTGAGGGGGGGTCCAGGACGTCCTTGGGTATAAGGTTGGGTAGTGGTATTTCATCCTGTACCTACTTATCACCTACATAATACATTGGAGGTAATAAACATCTGACTTTGTCTCATGGGTCTTTGCAACAAAACCACAATGAACACCCACACTGACAGAGAGTAGAGTGGCGGGTTTTTTTTTTTTTCTGGTTCTTTACTCAGAATTGACCTGTCACAAGCTTCAACAGGATACAGTGAGGTTAAAACTGCAAAGAGGGAGGAGCTTCAAAGAGTGGATTTAGATTTTTTTTTTTTTTTTTTGTCACAGTTTTGGTTTAACCCTTATGATTATTTTCCTACATATAACTGACTTTTTCAGAAAATATTATCATTAAATTAATCATTATATAAATGTCTACATTTGCAGTCATTTGTCAAACTACATGGATTTTATTGATAAATCAATTTTGTAGAAGATGTCGGTATTTCCACATTTATTATGGAGCTTCCGAACATGCAAAATTGGTCATATCTGATGACCATGAAAAGATGAGAAGCTACATTTTATCTGAATTATTTAAATGTATTGATAGGATTAGTGGATCAAATGCTATTAAACATTTTTGCTCAGTGGATGGTTTTGGTCCTGTTATGAAAACCTGTTTTAGGAACACGGTAGTCCAGTTTCTCACTGAAAACATCACATTGTCAGCCATATCATGCCAAGTATCATGTCTGCATAGCTTGATCCGAATAACAAAAATTAATGAATAAATAGTGGGACATTTTCATTTGCATAAATATATGGAACTACACTGAAGTACAGAGTACATGATGTAAAAAACCTTTGCATGTGTCGTTTATTCTCTTTATACTTTCCATCTATCATATGTATGTCACTGGTAACACAATTTTGTTACGCAAATCTAAAGAGAACAGAGGATAAAGGATGCTTGTCATGACTGTACCCCCGCCCCACATGTTCATTTAAATAGATAATGTCAAACCATTCTCTATATCAGATAACGACATCATGCCAATGGGTCCGAACAGAAACATATCACAATACGATTAGTTGTAGCCTGTTTTCTGTCTACAATAGGTGGGTTGCACGTTACGTCACATCTGCGCGCGAACCTTAAATGGTGGTCAACTGGTGCTGCAGCCCATAGGTAGGTTGCACTTACGTCACAATCCCCCATCACGGGAGCGCACGAATTTCAAATGGTGGACAACCTGGGCTTGGAGCCAT
>JAPSES010007460.1:0-14378 GCA_029822895.1 Maxillicosta whitleyi
TTTTTATTTAGAATTGACTTTCAACATGACATGTCTGTTCTTGGTGTTGGATTTGATCAAATACATTTACCCAAAAATGAGGCTTATACTCCAGTGCGACTTATATATGTCTTTTCCTTCTTTATTATGTGTTTTATGGCTGATGCCACTTATACTCCGGTGCGATTTATAATCCAGACAATATGGTAACTGCACTTGCACTGATGTTTTTGTACACCTACTTAACCTCTTGCATGTGGCCAACATGAAAGCTACATGATTTCATGATTTAAATGTACAAATTGGATGGCACTTTTCATTTCATTGTACTTGTTCCGCTGACAATAAGCCTCTTCTATTCTATTCTGTTTTGAATATAAGTTCTCACACATTACGCTGCATTTTGGACTGAGGACTGAGTTATATTTTATTAAGTCAGTAACCTGGACAAACACCTGGATAACAAACTAATCAGTTCATCCTTGAGTCCTCGGGACGTCGCTGCCAAATCTGAACCCATTTACATACTACGTTCATTCTGGACTGGCTGTCATCGCCACTGAGGGATTTAAAGCAAAAGTAATTTGCTTATTACTTATGCTGCTACAATAACAACCCGTGCACACAGACTTCTCCACAGTTTACAACATTTTCTTTTTGTCTGTGATGCATGGTTTTAGGTAGCGAGCTGTACATCCGCGATGTGCACGGCCAATTTTTAAAAAACATGGGCTGCGCTAAATATCTGTTTAATTGCATCTCATGTCGTCAGTTCCTAATTTTGGCTAAAGCTATTTTTTTTTTTTTTTTTTTGCTAAAATACAGTGAAAAATTGTCACAAGTACACAAGTAGCATTTTGCCAAGAAACACATGATTTTTTTTTTTTTTTTTTTTTTGCATACCCAAAACTCTGATTTCTGCCTAAAACTATGCTGTGATGTGTATTTATTCAGACTATGTCCTTGTTGAGGATGATTGATTAATTGCTGGTGATTATATATTAAAGATTTAACAGTGTTCTGGGTGCATATTATATCATATATTCACTGAAATATCAAAATTAAACCCAAAAACTAACATGACCAATGATGATGAGATGAATAACAGCTATAGTAAGGAACATTTTATATTTTTCAACAGATATCAGTAGGTGGTGAATGACTAACAAACAGACCTGGCCAGTTCTGTGTGAACGCATTGCACTAGAATTCAACAATAGGTCAGAGGTCTTAATTCCTACTGTAGCTCGTACAATTTGAGCGATAGTTGTGCAAATACGACATAGCAGCCACGACAGCTTTTCCCTGGGTGAGCTGTCCATCCATCTGGTCTGTTTCTTCAGCCAGATGGAGTTATCGTTCAACAGATTAAATGGTTAGAAGAGTCTAAACATTGTGCTGGCAGTGGCAGCTAGACATTTGTAGCCATTGTCAGATTGTCAGTTTAATGCGTTATTAGATTCATATGTGGTGGGTCAGTAGGAGTATCTTACATTTCCCTGATTGCTCATTCTCTGCACACATTGAAGATCGCATCCACAAATGTGTAGAATCGCTTATCAGGGCATTCGAATAATGACTACTGAATTGTTAATGACTAAACAAAGTCTCATCTAAATTGTATCGGTCTGGAGGGCAGATCAAGAGTGAAAGGGTAAATGATGTGACACTCAGTGTGTGCAAGGTCATTTTAAGCGCGACAGATCCAACAGTAGAGCGGGCACGTCCTAAACGACTGGGACGCAAACAGTGTTTCCTGTAGCACTTTCTAGATAAGTCGGCCACCTTAGCAAACGTGCCTTGCCAATGCTTCAGAAAAAAAAAATCCGTCTGAATGGAAAAAAAAAAAACAAAATTAAAAAAAAAGTATTAATGCATTGTCAAGCGCAGGCAATAAGACTGTATTGATGAGACTAAATTGTGACACCTAGTGGTTGGATATGTTACTACACCGTGTCTGTCATATTCAAGGCACAATTTTCAAACTACGCTACCGGTGCGCTATCTGTGCAGTGCTGTGCTGCACCGCTGCTATGCTCCGCAACGCCGCCACGCAATGCCATTATGCAACTTAAAGGAGAGGTTGTTGTTTTTTTTTTTTTTTTTAATTACTTATGGATAATTTATGAAGAGGACTATCATCAGAAGGTGGTGCTGTTAATGATCAGTGGAGTTCCATGGGTAAATAATATCTAAAAAAAAAAGACCACATCTCAAGTTGTAGCAACCAACTATTATCTCATTTTCTTAGTTTGATGATCTGATTTAGATTCATGTCCAAGATATAACCTCCTGAGAACCAACCAGGCTTTTTTTTTTTTTTTACATTAAATAATTTTCCTGATTGGAAGCTCTTCCAAATAATTTTAATTTAAATTTTTGTGGAATTTCTTTTGCAGTGGACAGTGTTTTTTTTGTTTTCATAAGTAAAGCTGTGTCCCTGCAGAGGACAAACATGCATCATTTGGTCTCAAGAGGAAAACGTAAGAAATTCAGACATGCAAAATACATTTTTATTGTCAGAAATTTAAGGGGAAGGGGTAGGGATGGTTAATCATATGTGTTATTTACATCTATATGCCTGGATTTAACTCAGCCAATAGTTCAGATCCTTCCGTTGGATAATTACTGCAGTGATTATTAGGTTTCAGTTCTTGAATCCTTTAACTGATGCAATGAGGATCTTATCTCTTAAACAACCATCAGTTTGTAGAGACAGTAAAGACTTGACTGTGTTTTAATGTAAAGTGTAGTCTGACGAGTCCAGATTGACCCTGTTCCGAAGTGATGGATGAAATGATTACCCATCATGCCTTGTGCCTACAGTATATGTTGATATATGTCCATGAAATTAGGGAAATAAATGTTGCCTAAAGTTACTGAAACAAAGCAATGATTAATAGTGGCATAATCTAAATTTGTCCACTCAAGTATTAGAGCGTGGGACTTTTTTTGGGGGGGAGGGGGGGACAGATGGATGACACAATCCCACCCTGAGGACAGAGATAAACTTTTAACTGCACATCATATGCACATGATTGTTGCCTGGTTCATCTGTTTGGAGACTCTGTTGAGCAGAAACATTCCAAACTCACACATGACACATTCTCATTCCCAACTCATTACTGACACTTGTTCTGGGACTCACTTTTCAACCCATATGACATCATTTTTTGACATTAGGTTGATCCAAAAAATGACACTAATGGATCAAAACCGCTTGATTGGAGCTAGAAAATGGATGAGGTTTAGTAAAGTGGTTGGAGGAAGGGCTAAGATGAGAAAAACAAAGAGGAAATGCAACCATTAAAAAGAGAGTCCCCATGGTCTTCCCCAGCTGTCTCTGTTTAAGCTTTTGCCTTTTGAACATTGTCACCTGGTCTGTATTAATTTACACTTTCTTTGTAAGAATGCCTTTTTAAAAAAATTATATTACTCTTGAAACTTGGCACTAAAGAAGTACCCAGTCTGTTGAAAACTGATACAAAAGGGCAATGACCAAGTGTCAACAGGACTAATTGCAACATGCTCTAGTAATTAAATGATTACCGTATTTTTATTTTTGAAACAACTCCGCCCACTCCAGAGGTAGAAGAGGTGGGGCTTCCTCTTCTACGTCGCTTAAGTCAGTTAGCGCCAGTGATGAAATGATCAACACATGCCTAGAGCGCCCTATGGTGGTTTAGTGTGAAAATAACATGTGAAATGATATAATAATGTGTTAATAATTTCACACATAAGTCGCTCCAGTGTATAAGCCGCACCCCTGGATAAACTATGAAAACAACTGACACTTATAGTCCAGAAAATACGGTACTTTATTTAATAGTGAACTGCTCCGGCTCACTGTGTATGTTGTGATTTATAATAGAAAACATCCTGGCAGACCGTCAAACAAACTGGTTGTATTTCTCATCAGCAGTTTCTTGGATTTTGATTTGGAAGCATAGTATCCAGAATATGTGGAGGCTGCTGCCTTTTTTCCCCCTTCAGTAGTCATAGAAATAATAAGACAGAAAGCTTCACTAGTTGCTTTTCCATTAGGATTATGTGCAAAACTTTACTGATATTTACTAAATGTCGAACAAACAGAAGTGCGTAATGTCGGTTTTTCCATTAAGTCACAAATGCGATGATTTTTTAATTTATTATCGTGAGATGCATTCATTCATACATTTATTAAAATTAATTTCTACAACATACAACAGGTACAAAAAAAGGTATGTACAAGTATAAAAGCACATAAATTCAAGGTCTTGGGGAATATAATAGCAGTTTTGAAAATATGCTTGGAAAAAGTCTCGGAATTTTTATTTGGATAAAGAGCAAGCACCCTGAAATTAAGAAAATAAACTTCACACAGGAAAGAGCAGGATGTTTTAATGATCTAAAAGTTACACTCACTGGTCCTAAGGTATAAAGTGTATTACATTTCCTCTTATCCAGTGATTTAGCTGAAAAATATATTCTGTTTTTAGGCCGAATATGCACATTTTGCTGTCCTACGTGAGGTGGTGACTGTTGTAAACTATTGATGCCATAGAGCCACTGTAAGGGTTGTTAACTCCTGTCATTTCTGTATTTAAAAATACACTCATCCAATATTTCAGCTTAAATGTCAAAGTGGGTTCACAGCTGTACGCTCTAAAATGTTATTCATGGGTTTGTGGGAAGTCCACTTAGGATTTAGTGCAGATTTTAAACCGTACAGTGAGCATTTAACTAGTAGTTATTACAGAGGTTCAATGGTTCATCGACCTCCAAAGTCCAGAGTCCTTTTATCATTATATTCAAGTGCGGATTGTACAAGTTAATTACGTTTCAGAAGCAGAACACGCCAAGCAGAAGGGAAGGAGAGGGTGTTGAAAAGCAACCAAAACATTTGTCATGTAACAGGCTTTTCACTCAGCTATAGCTCTTAAATCTGGAGAGGAGCACAGAACGAGTTTTATGGAGGTCATTAGCAAAAGAATTCAAAAATTGTGGCGATCTGTAGTTAGTAAAGCCTCTTTTGCATCCCATCGTGCGTGTTTAGAGATCATGTGGACTTGGAGTTCCTGTGAAATGAAATCAGAGGGGAAGTATATAGTAAGTACTTAATGAGTGGGCGTGTCCTGCTCAAAAAGTGAGGAGCGCAAGTGTTCTGTACGCCTTTTTGGAAGTAGGAAGAAGTAAGGAGCACGAAGATCTGTACTTCTGTCGCACACAATGAGTGGGAGAATTGGACGTGAAATGCAAGTGAAGCGTACGTTTTCAGGAATCGTACTTACGAAGTAAGAGAAACGTAAGGAGCACGGAAGTGTTAAGCAGGACAATTGTGTGTCAAATTGTTAGAACGCAGGTAAAATCCCACTAATATCAGAGGGTGCACTGAGTCTGTTCATCATCCAATGTTTCCATCCAATATGGCACTACCCAGAAGGAGGCTCCGTCGTCTTTTACAGCTGTTGTTGAACAGGAAGTGTAAGACCGTGATGCAGCGCTGGCAGGAACTGCTCGGGATCGCCTACGTCTTACGCACATTTTATTGTGCTGATCATGTTCGTCGTATGTGTGACGTACTTCACAAGTACGGTATTAATACTCAACATGCATTTTGGAAGTAGGTAATACGCACGGAGGAAGTGCACTCATCCCCTTTTGTTAACACGTACATTGAAAGTAAGAGCCTCTCGGTGGTAAGTACGCCTTCGTGGGAAAATACCCCAGAATTGTTGCATGTTTTTACCTGCGTTACATACGAGCCTATTGAACGTACACAGTACTTTTGTCTTGCTAACTCCGAGCGTGTCCCAGGCGTGATAATTGTCGCAGCCAGGTTGTATTCCAGCTTTATCGCGGCTCTATTATTACCTCCAGAGGCATTACAGGCGTTTTATTTACACAGACTGTGCTGTGTAAAAGGGGCTCTACTGAAGCGATGCCTGTTTTAGTGATGATGGTGTGTTTTATGTGCAAAAAGAGAAGCAGTCCATTGAGTCCTTTAGAACAAAATTGTCTTTATCACAAACTGCATCATGAATTTTAACATTGGTCTGTGGGGCTTCACTCACTTTAAGAGCTGACCTCAACTGGCCGTTTAACAAACTGCAGGTTTTCGTACTTCAGCATGGTCACATGGTTCAGCCCTGAAGGTAGACGCTGGGTTAAACCATCACCATGAGGCTCTTCAGACCTCCTCTTGTCCTGAAAACAACCTGTTATTTCATTTTTTGTTCTGTTCGTTCAGACCATGTGATGGATTGAGGTGTCATTTTCAGGGCAACATCTGCAGAAGATGCTAATATCAGACTTCACTTGGTTGGGATTTTCTGCACCGTAGCAAACATCAGATTCATAAAAGAAGCCACTTTGAATATTCCGACATGTCGAAATAACACTTGTGAGTTTTTGCTGGCATGAAGGCATTACGTGAGTCTCCCATGAGAGGCACGATGATATCAACAACAGCATGACATTCTCCAGGACATGCAAGTACACAAAGAAAGTGTTTGTACATTTTGGCCTAATGGAAGCCATCATGTATTTTTGCATCATGAGACACTTATGAGATCTGGAGAGTAAATAAATATCAACGATTTCAGTGGATCTTGAGTCATTACATCTGCTTTATCTCTGTTTTCCAATAGGCTTGTACTTTGGGCATCTGTGCTAACCTCATGGGCATGTCTCAGTGTCTTTTTATAGTCGTGGTCATAGAATTTTGTTCTGTAATTGAGTCTGTTATAAAACTTTTTAATTGCATACACAGTGTCTGGTCTTCCTCAACACATTCATCACCTTCAGTAGCGCGAGGTGTGGCGTCCTTTTCACTTTGCTCCTTCTGACTCCCTTGTTATTATGTGTTGTGTTGTAGTTTTGCCCTCGACTTCAGTCTGACACTTTCATCTCCCAATTCTTTCTCATCATTACATGAGATTCCCTCAGTGTTCACACTAAGAGTCTATCCCTCCTCATCATCACTTCCATCATCCTCTTAATGCTCTGTGTCACTTGAGTCACATCCTTCTTCCATCAATCCATCCCTCTATCCATCCATTCATCTGCCACACTGTACATTTTGCCATCTAAGAAAAAAAAAAAGAAAAACATCAAAACAAATTATTATTTTTCTTGTCCGAATTGGTGACTTTTAGTGAAAATTCGAGAGCACAACACAATTATTGGTCATTGCAACATCCAAGTAGTGCTACGCAAGTAATGTTTATCATGATAAACATTACTTGCGTAGCACTACTTGGATGTTGCAATGACCAATAATTGTGTTGTGCTCTCGAATTTTCACTAAAAGTCACCAATTCGGACAAGAAAAATAATAATTTGTTTTGATGTTTTTCTTTTTTTTTTTCTTAGATGGCAAAATGTACAGTGTGGCAGATGAATGGATGGATAGAGGGATGGATTGATGGAAGAAGGATGTGACTCAAGTGACACAGAGCATTAAGAGGATGATGGAAGTGATGATGAGGAGGGATAGACTCTTAGTGTGAACACTGAGGGAATCTCATGTAATGATGAGAAAGAATTGGGAGATGAAAGTGTCAGACTGAAGTCGAGGGCAAAACTACAACACAACACATAATAACAAGGGAGTCAGAAGGAGCAAAGTGAAAAGGACGCCACACCTCGCGCTACTGAAGGTGATGAATGTGTTGAGGAAGACCAGACACTGTGTATGCAATTAAAAAGTTTTATAACAGACTCAATTACAGAACAAAATTCTATGACCACGACTATAAAAAGACACTGAGACATGCCCATGAGGTTAGCACAGATGCCCAAAGTACAAGCCTATTGGAAAACAGAGATAAAGCAGATGTAATGACTCAAGATCCACTGAAATCGTTGATATTTATTTACTCTCCAGATCTCATAAGTGTCTCATGATGCAAAAATACATGATGGCTTCCATTAGGCCAAAATGTACAAACACTTTCTTTGTGTACTTGCATGTCCTGGAGAATGTCATGCTGTTGTTGATATCATCGTGCCTCTCATGGGAGACTCACGTAATGCCTTCATGCCAGCAAAAACTCACAAGTGTTATTTCGACATGTCGGAATATTCAAAGTGGCTTCTTTTATGAATCTGATGTTTGCTACGGTGCAGAAAATCCCAACCAAGTGAAGTCTGATATTAGCATCTTCTGCAGATGTTGCCCTGAAAATGACACCTCAATCCATCACATGGTCTGAACGAACAGAACAAAAAATGAAATAACAGGTTGTTTTCAGGACAAGAGGAGGTCTGAAGAGCCTCATGGTGATGGTTTAACCCAGCGTCTACCTTCAGGGCTGAACCATGTGACCATGCTGAAGTACGAAAACCTGCAGTTTGTTAAACGGCCAGTTGAGGTCAGCTCTTAAAGTGAGTGAAGCCCCACAGACCAATGTTAAAATTCATGATGCAGTTTGTGATAAAGACAATTTTGTTCTAAAGGACTCAATGGACTGCTTCTCTTTTTGCACATAAAACACACCATCATCACTAAAACAGGCATCGCTTCAGTAGAGCCCCTTTTACACAGCACAGTCTGTGTAAATAAAACGCCTGTAATGCCTCTGGAGGTAATAATAGAGCCGCGATAAAGCTGGAATACAACCTGGCTGCGACAATTATCACGCCTGGGACACGCTCGGAGTTAGCAAGACAAAAGTACTGTGTACGTTCAATAGGCTCGTATGTAACGCAGGTAAAAACATGCAACAATTCTGGGGTATTTTCCCACGAAGGCGTACTTACCACCGAGAGGCTCTTACTTTCAATGTACGTGTTAACAAAAGGGGATGAGTGCACTTCCTCCGTGCGTATTACCTACTTCCAAAATGCATGTTGAGTATTAATACCGTACTTGTGAAGTACGTCACACATACGACGAACATGATCAGCACAATAAAATGTGCGTAAGACGTAGGCGATCCCGAGCAGTTCCTGCCAGCGCTGCATCACGGTCTTACACTTCCTGTTCAACAACAGCTGTAAAAGACGACGGAGCCTCCTTCTGGGTAGTGCCATATTGGATGGAAACATTGGATGATGAACAGACTCAGTGCACCCTCTGATATTAGTGGGATTTTACCTGCGTTCTAACAATTTGACACACAATTGTCCTGCTTAACACTTCCGTGCTCCTTACGTTTCTCTTACTTCGTAAGTACGATTCCTGAAAACGTACGCTTCACTTGCATTTCACGTCCAATTCTCCCACTCATTGTGTGCGACAGAAGTACAGATCTTCGTGCTCCTTACTTCTTCCTACTTCCAAAAAGGCGTACAGAACACTTGCGCTCCTCACTTTTTGAGCAGGACACGCCCACTCATTAAGTACTTACTATATACTTCCCCTCTGATTTCATTTCACAGGAACTCCAAGTCCACATGATCTCTAAACACGCACGATGGGATGCAAAAGAGGCTTTACTAACTACAGATCGCCACAATTTTTGAATTCTTTTGCTAATGACCTCCATAAAACTCGTTCTGTGCTCCTCTCCAGATTTAAGAGCTATAGCTGAGTGAAAAGCCTGTTACATGACAAATGTTTTGGTTGCTTTTCAACACCCTCTCCTTCCCTTCTGCTTGGCGTGTTCTGCTTCTGAAACGTAATTAACTTGTACAATCCGCACTTGAATATAATGATAAAAGGACTCTGGACTTTGGAGGTCGATGAACCATTGAACCTCTGTAATAACTACTAGTTAAATGCTCACTGTACGGTTTAAAATCTGCACTAAATCCTAAGTGGACTTCCCACAAACCCATGAATAACATTTTAGAGCGTACAGCTGTGAACCCACTTTGACATTTAAGCTGAAATATTGGATGAGTGTATTTTTAAATACAGAAATGACAGGAGTTAACAACCCTTACAGTGGCTCTATGGCATCAATAGTTTACAACAGTCACCACCTCACGTAGGACAGCAAAATGTGCATATTCGGCCTAAAAACAGAATATATTTTTCAGCTAAATCACTGGATAAGAGGAAATGTAATACACTTTATACCTTAGGACCAGTGAGTGTAACTTTTAGATCATTAAAACATCCTGCTCTTTCCTGTGTGAAGTTTATTTTCTTAATTTCAGGGTGCTTGCTCTTTATCCAAATAAAAATTCCGAGACTTTTTCCAAGCATATTTTCAAAACTGCTATTATATTCCCCAAGACCTTGAATTTATGTGCTTTTATACTTGTACATACCTTTTTTTGTACCTGTTGTATGTTGTAGAAATTAATTTTAATAAATGTATGAATGAATGCATCTCACGATAATAAATTAAAAAATCATCGCATTTGTGACTTAATGGAAAAACCGACATTACGCACTTCTGTTTGTTCGACATTTAGTAAATATCAGTAAAGTTTTGCACATAATCCTAATGGAAAAGCAACTAGTGAAGCTTTCTGTCTTATTATTTCTATGACTACTGAAGGGGGAAAAAAGGCAGCAGCCTCCACATATTCTGGATACTATGCTTCCAAATCAAAATCCAAGAAACTGCTGATGAGAAATACAACCAGTTTGTTTGACGGTCTGCCAGGATGTTTTCTATTATAAATCACAACATACACAGTGAGCCGGAGCAGTTCACTATTAAATAAAGTACCGTATTTTCTGGACTATAAGTGTCAGTTGTTTTCATAGTTTATCCAGGGGTGCGGCTTATACACTGGAGCGACTTATGTGTGAAATTATTAACACATTATTATATCATTTCACATGTTATTTTCACACTAAACCACCATAGGGCGCTCTAGGCATGTGTTGATCATTTCATCACTGGCGCTAACTGACTTAAGCGACGTAGAAGAGGAAGCCCCACCTCTTCTACCTCTGGAGTGGGCGGAGTTGTTTCAAAAATAAAAATACGGTAATCATTTAATTACTAGAGCATGTTGCAATTAGTCCTGTTGACACTTGGTCATTGCCCTTTTGTATCAGTTTTCAACAGACTGGGTACTTCTTTAGTGCCAAGTTTCAAGAGTAATATAATTTTTTTAAAAAGGCATTCTTACAAAGAAAGTGTAAATTAATACAGACCAGGTGACAATGTTCAAAAGGCAAAAGCTTAAACAGAGACAGCTGGGGAAGACCATGGGGACTCTCTTTTTAATGGTTGCATTTCCTCTTTGTTTTTCTCATCTTAGCCCTTCCTCCAACCACTTTACTAAACCTCATCCATTTTCTAGCTCCAATCAAGCGGTTTTGATCCATTAGTGTCATTTTTTGGATCAACCTAATGTCAAAAAATGATGTCATATGGGTTGAAAAGTGAGTCCCAGAACAAGTGTCAGTAATGAGTTGGGAATGAGAATGTGTCATGTGTGAGTTTGGAATGTTTCTGCTCAACAGAGTCTCCAAACAGATGAACCAGGCAACAATCATGTGCATATGATGTGCAGTTAAAAGTTTATCTCTGTCCTCAGGGTGGGATTGTGTCATCCATCTGTCCCCCCCTCCCCCCCAAAAAAAGTCCCACGCTCTAATACTTGAGTGGACAAATTTAGATTATGCCACTATTAATCATTGCTTTGTTTCAGTAACTTTAGGCAACATTTATTTCCCTAATTTCATGGACATATATCAACATATACTGTAGGCACAAGGCATGATGGGTAATCATTTCATCCATCACTTCGGAACAGGGTCAATCTGGACTCGTCAGACTACACTTTACATTAAAACACAGTCAAGTCTTTACTGTCTCTACAAACTGATGGTTGTTTAAGAGATAAGATCCTCATTGCATCAGTTAAAGGATTCAAGAACTGAAACCTAATAATCACTGCAGTAATTATCCAACGGAAGGATCTGAACTATTGGCTGAGTTAAATCCAGGCATATAGATGTAAATAACACATATGATTAACCATCCCTACCCCTTCCCCTTAAATTTCTGACAATAAAAATGTATTTTGCATGTCTGAATTTCTTACGTTTTCCTCTTGAGACCAAATGATGCATGTTTGTCCTCTGCAGGGACACAGCTTTACTTATGAAAACAAAAAAAACACTGTCCACTGCAAAAGAAATTCCACAAAAATTTAAATTAAAATTATTTGGAAGAGCTTCCAATCAGGAAAATTATTTAATGTAAAAAAAAAAAAAAAGCCTGGTTGGTTCTCAGGAGGTTATATCTTGGACATGAATCTAAATCAGATCATCAAACTAAGAAAATGAGATAATAGTTGGTTGCTACAACTTGAGATGTGGTCTTTTTTTTTTAGATATTATTTACCCATGGAACTCCACTGATCATTAACAGCACCACCTTCTGATGATAGTCCTCTTCATAAATTATCCATAAGTAATTAAAAAAAAAAAAAAAAACAACAACCTCTCCTTTAAGTTGCATAATGGCATTGCGTGGCGGCGTTGCGGAGCATAGCAGCGGTGCAGCACAGCACTGCACAGATAGCGCACCGGTAGCGTAGTTTGAAAATTGTGCCTTGAATATGACAGACACGGTGTAGTAACATATCCAACCACTAGGTGTCACAATTTAGTCTCATCAATACAGTCTTATTGCCTGCGCTTGACAATGCATTAATACTTTTTTTTTAATTTTGTTTTTTTTTTTTCCATTCAGACGGATTTTTTTTTTCTGAAGCATTGGCAAGGCACGTTTGCTAAGGTGGCCGACTTATCTAGAAAGTGCTACAGGAAACACTGTTTGCGTCCCAGTCGTTTAGGACGTGCCCGCTCTACTGTTGGATCTGTCGCGCTTAAAATGACCTTGCACACACTGAGTGTCACATCATTTACCCTTTCACTCTTGATCTGCCCTCCAGACCGATACAATTTAGATGAGACTTTGTTTAGTCATTAACAATTCAGTAGTCATTATTCGAATGCCCTGATAAGCGATTCTACACATTTGTGGATGCGATCTTCAATGTGTGCAGAGAATGAGCAATCAGGGAAATGTAAGATACTCCTACTGACCCACCACATATGAATCTAATAACGCATTAAACTGACAATCTGACAATGGCTACAAATGTCTAGCTGCCACTGCCAGCACAATGTTTAGACTCTTCTAACCATTTAATCTGTTGAACGATAACTCCATCTGGCTGAAGAAACAGACCAGATGGATGGACAGCTCACCCAGGGAAAAGCTGTCGTGGCTGCTATGTCGTATTTGCACAACTATCGCTCAAATTGTACGAGCTACAGTAGGAATTAAGACCTCTGACCTATTGTTGAATTCTAGTGCAATGCGTTCACACAGAACTGGCCAGGTCTGTTTGTTAGTCATTCACCACCTACTGATATCTGTTGAAAAATATAAAATGTTCCTTACTATAGCTGTTATTCATCTCATCATCATTGGTCATGTTAGTTTTTGGGTTTAATTTTGATATTTCAGTGAATATATGATATAATATGCACCCAGAACACTGTTAAATCTTTAATATATAATCACCAGCAATTAATCAATCATCCTCAACAAGGACATAGTCTGAATAAATACACATCACAGCATAGTTTTAGGCAGAAATCAGAGTTTTGGGTATGCAAAAAAAAAAAAAAAAAAAAAATCATGTGTTTCTTGGCAAAATGCTACTTGTGTACTTGTGACAATTTTTCACTGTATTTTAGCAAAAAAAAAAAAAAAAAAATAGCTTTAGCCAAAATTAGGAACTGACGACATGAGATGCAATTAAACAGATATTTAGCGCAGCCCATGTTTTTTAAAAATTGGCCGTGCACATCGCGGATGTACAGCTCGCTACCTAAAACCATGCATCACAGACAAAAAGAAAATGTTGTAAACTGTGGAGAAGTCTGTGTGCACGGGTTGTTATTGTAGCAGCATAAGTAATAAGCAAATTACTTTTGCTTTAAATCCCTCAGTGGCGATGACAGCCAGTCCAGAATGAACGTAGTATGTAAATGGGTTCAGATTTGGCAGCGACGTCCCGAGGACTCAAGGATGAACTGATTAGTTTGTTATCCAGGTGTTTGTCCAGGTTACTGACTTAATAAAATATAACTCAGTCCTCAGTCCAAAATGCAGCGTAATGTGTGAGAACTTATATTCAAAACAGAATAGAATAGAAGAGGCTTATTGTCAGCGGAACAAGTACAATGAAATGAAAAGTGCCATCCAATTTGTACATTTAAATCATGAAATCATGTAGCTTTCATGTTGGCCACATGCAAGAGGTTAAGTAGGTGTACAAAAACATCAGTGCAAGTGCAGTTACCATATTGTCTGGATTATAAATCGCACCGGAGTATAAGTGGCATCAGCCATAAAACACATAATAAAGAAGGAAAAGACATATATAAGTCGCACTGGAGTATAAGCCTCATTTTTGGGTAAATGTATTTGATCAAATCCAACACCAAGAACAGACATGTCATGTTGAAAGTCAATTCTAAATAAAAA
>JAPSES010007490.1:0-14376 GCA_029822895.1 Maxillicosta whitleyi
TGAAACAGGTAGACTAGTGTCATCTGGGGGCAGCGGAGGGATACGAAGAGAGAGAAAGTAGGGCCAAGTGATTAGAATGTGTGACTTTTTCGTTGACATCGGTTTTGTGATGTAAATAAATCACTCTTTTGAACACATGCTGTTTTTAGAAGAAAAACCTTTTATTTTAGTTACCTTAGACTGGTGTCAGTTACCAGTTCATCCCTGCCCAGGTAATCAGACAATACTATGATCTTTCATCATTACAGCTCGTGATGAAGAAGGCAACCTGTCGCTAACCATGCCTGAACGACGGAGCGCTGACTTGGTACTTGCACATACTTGACATCGGACTATAAAGTAAGTTAGTGGATGGAGCCGCTGGCATGATACATGATCTTTTGAGATAGCTAGCAATGAAAATTCACTACAGGTACCCTTTAAATAAGATTTTTCAAATGAATTATTCAGTCATTTATTACTGTCTGATTAAATAGTTGAATTGAACCCTTTCTGAATTATCTGGATCACCTCCCCAGTTCTCTCATTTTTCCCAAGTCTGCATGTAAAATATTGGGTCTGTTGCACTTTTGTCTTTTGTTGTGGATGCAAAACTTCTTCTTACCTGTAGCTGACAAGTCTAACATGCAGAACGGAGGCCCTCTGATCACAACTTCTTGCATGATGATGGAGAAGCTGTACACATCTCCAGGGAGAGTCCCATGAAACCCCCCCAGACCAGTTCTCAGGATCTCTGGAGCAGTCCACAGCAACTCTGGAACACACAAAAACACAAACACTGTCAATCCAGTGTTCACATTAGACATAGTACATAGATCTGACTCTTCTATTCCCACCTTCAGGAGGCGGCTCAATGAAGGGGAACCGTTGTGCCTCCACAACCTCGCTGTAGCCATAGTCAGTGACTTTCAGGACAAATCGGCCATCCACTACACAGTTACGGGACTTCAGACGACTGTGGCACACTCCACGGTGGTGAAGATACTTCATACCCTGAAACATTGCACAAAATAACTCCTGAATGTTTGATAGAAAACTGGCTGTGGGTTTTAGGCAGTGGAAGATGTTATTTGTAAATTGTTAGTGAAAGTAGAAAACAAAATTTTGTTCATAAATATGACTTTAAAAACAAATACATGCATATCAAAGTCTAAGTCAAAGTTACTTTATTGTCATATATAATTATATACATTCTCAGCATACAATATGTATGAAATTTAAGTCCTCTCGGACCCATGGTGCAAAAGGCAAATAGATAATAAGAACAATAAGACAGTGAGACAATAAGACAATTAACATAAAGAGCATAATGAAATGAAATGAAAGAGCATAGATTGACATAAAATAGACAGTAGATTAACAATAAACAATAGACAAACAGGACACTGGTGCTATTAACATTTAAAGAAAGTGAGGTAGTGCAATGTAGTGCATATATATTTTAATAACGCTAATGACAAAATACTTGATCATTGCAACTTAAAATAAATTAAATATGTATGTCATAGGTGGGAAAAATGTGTAAAACCGAGTCAAAAGCCATGCCCTTTTATAATCACCTTGATCAAATCCAGGAGCAGAGACGACTTAAACATCCAGTCCAGTTTGACGTCGTCGTTCAGCAGGAGGTCCTCCAGGCTGCCTCTGGAGCAGAACTCTGTCATGATGGCGAACACGCCACAGTCGTGAAAGAAACCCAGGAAGGGGTTGACATTCTCATGGCGCATGTCCTTCATCTGCAGACACAGTTTCAGATACAATTCCTCACTGTTTTCCATCGTCATTGTTAAGCCATTTTTATCTAAGTGTGGCTGATCTAAATGAATATAATAACAGTACTGTGTTTTCCACATAAGGAATTTTGAATCCACTGTATGTGTGTAACAATTTCAGATACTTTTCAGATTCCTGTCCAATAAAAACCTTATGTATTATGTATTTGTGGATTTTCTTACAAATACAAAATAGTGTCATAAAAATTGATGCACTGATGTAGATCAGTCAAAAGCACATAAAGTATTCTAAGTCTTCCTTTAGAATGTGCATGGTATGTTCACTAAAGTAAAGTACACACCAGTTCAAACACATCACTGGTTTTTGGGTTCAAACTGTTAAATGTCCCATGAGGAAGTCTCTTCAACCATGCCCAGTCACCCTGAAGAACAGAAACAGAACCAAATTGAACTTTTTTTTGTCACGGGTGGATAGACACTTACAAAATGCAATAGTAGTATTGTTTTTTTTAAATACTGCAAGATTATTTTAACAGTTTTCACAGACCTCTTGTCTTTAGTACCAAAAATAGACAATGAAGTCTCACCTCAAAAATGACCACGTTGGTGTTTTCGTATGTGGCTGGGGACTGGGTGGAGACTGGAGAGGTGACGCTGTGGTCTGATATGCTCTTCATGCCACTGGCCCGACTGTCATCCAAACTCAGCTTCTGTAGGGAGGAAAGGTGACAAGTTTTGCTTGTTTCTAATCACTTGGGTATTTTTATGTCATTGTCTATAGTTTTATGTGCACAGTATATGCTACTATACTCCAGACTATACTCAAGGTCTACACCATCAGACTTTTGGTTGTAACATTTGTAACTTGGAGCCATAGATTTATTTTATATGAATAATAACATGCACCTCATCTGAATTGCATTGAAAGGGACAGTCAACAAAGAAAAACTGACCTTGTTGCTAAGTGAAGGATTTATGAATGTAACATCTTCCATAGTTAACAGGATCTTATTTGGACCATGGATCATTCGGATTTTTGCAATGCGTCGCCTGGACAACAAAAACCAGAGAAGACAGCAGGAGTGATGGATTATGAGTGGTGCCTTTCACTGGCTTTACAACATATATGATTGAAAAGCCTGAAAATATCATGAAATTGTCCAATTTTCCAAATCCTGCTAGTTAACATGACTTAACTCTTGTTTTCTCTGTACCTGATGAAATAAATCAGTGCTCCAAGGAAAACACAGGAAGTAATGGCCCCCAGGAACATACTGATAGTGAAGAACAGATCCACACCTGGAAAAAAATGAGTCCAATAGAAAGTGTTTTGTAAACATAGATTGTATTATATAGTTCAGAAGCACTTCTTTCCAAGACAAATTTATTAATGCAGGACAGACCCTGAAGGGGAATGTTTCTCAAATATGAACTCTTTTCATCATGCAGTCTGTGATCACTCATAAAAATAATGTAAACCAGACAGATAATAACTGGATGTAGAGTTTTTAATGTGTTCTCACCCCCTGAGCAGAGGATTCCAGGAGTAAACCAGCAGAGTGAGTCCTTTCTCGGTCCATAACCACGAGGAAAGTGGATTTCTCGTCCCAGGA
The DNA here is from genome assembly GCA_029822895.1 of Maxillicosta whitleyi. Classification (NCBI taxonomy): domain Eukaryota; kingdom Metazoa; phylum Chordata; class Actinopteri; order Perciformes; family Neosebastidae; genus Maxillicosta; species Maxillicosta whitleyi. The sequence goes on from JAPSES010007490.1 coordinate 3,347, forward strand.
ACAGCAACATATGGTTTTCCGTGTCAATCCTGCCCGTGATAAGTACAGTACAAACTCATTTTTTCTTGTTTTGTAATTATTGTGCACCCCCCCCCCCCCCATGTTGTTATACTGCTTATAATTCCAGTTCTATTTATTGTAGATCTTTTAGTTCTTTAGTTCTTCTTTTGATTTTCATTTGAGTTTTTATGCTTTTAGGTGTATGTGAAATGTCCAGCTACTCATAATCTCCAGATGTAATGTACCTGTATGTTGGCTTCAGCTCCCAGGAGAGTCCATTTGTGTCCAGTATCATGTAGTTCAGCAGAGCTTCTCCAAAACTGTTAGTTTTAATGGGGTAACTGAAACCCTGTGACAAATAAGCAGTGTTAGGACTTCAGAGTGAAATTACTTATTAAAGTAAAGATAAAGTACAAGCAAGTAGGTAGTTACAGGTCATTCTCAAAACTTTGTGTGTCATAATGCGCAGGTTTTTCACCCATGTCACTCCGATGATGTTGTATATTCTGGGTCTGTGTGTGTGTTTTTGTGTGTTTTGAGTTTTGTTCTTGTGTCCTTATGACACTCATACCTGTCACCTTTCCGGTGACCTAATTAGTGATTTGAGCCACCTGGTTGGGGCAGCTGTTCCCAATCAGGTGGCCTCTATAATACTCTGCCTCAGTCCTCAGTTCTTTGCCAGATTGTTCACTCCTAGTAGTAACTCTCCCGCGATTCCTAGTCTTGTTCTCCTGTGTTTCGACCTGTTCTTTGTCTTTCCGGATCTGACCCTGCCTGCCTTGTGACCTCGTGCCTGAACCGACCATCCCTTTTGTCTGCATCCCTGGTAACGACCTCCACCTGTCCCACCGCCGACCTGCCTGCCCCGCCCTTTGGAACCCTGCCCGGCCATCGTCTGTCTGCCTGCCTCCTCACACTGACCCCCCGCCCGTCCCCAGACTCCGACTCTGCCTTTGACCCCTTTTGGATCCAGCCGGATTCAGACCCGCCTCAGACCCTGGTCTGAGAGTGAGATCCACCAGAGACTTGAGTACTATCTTGGACTGTGTATTATCTTTGTGTGAGAGAATAAACTGTTTAATTGAGACTCTGAGTCCCTGGTCTGCCTCTGGGTTCCCTGTCTGATATCGTGTCAGATGAATGCCACAGGACCAAAGATCACACCCCTCTCACTCCCATACCATAACAATGGTAACAAAAATGCAAAATACTGAAAATGTAATTACATGCATGTACACACATTTGTGTGTAGATTTAATTGAAATACTGTCAGTTACTGTTTCCAGCAGTGCATTATTGTTCTAGTAATACCTCATGCTGTGCTAACATTCTGCTTTTATACATAGAGGGTTTGGAAGTAATTAACAAAAATCAGGACATCTGCAGGAAGTGTTTCACCAACTTTCAAGGCTTCATTTACTTTCATTGCTGCAAAATGCTGTTAACCCATTTGTTCCCATGTAGGAAAAGGCTTTTTTTCTTTTCTTTTTTTTTTTTTAAATTAATCTGAAACAGTCTCTAGTTTTCAGTCCCCTAAACTTTCCTTTTGGAACCTTTGGTAGTTTTGGGACAGGTAAAAATGGGAAGTGTCTTTTTGCTTTAGTTTGAGAAAACCTACGCTTTGTATTGGTAGAGGAAAACATGTACATGTGAGATAACCAACCATCTCTGTACTAGTGCTGGTACCTGGAAGGTCAGGTTGTGCGTGTGTTGCACCAGGTTTCCCCCAGACATCCACTCCCCAGATTTTCGAAGTCTGTGTACCGCATGAGCCGTGAAAACAATAGAGCTGTAGATGGTGCCAAAGAGAGGAGACACCTGCAGAATGCACAGATCTCAGGTCAGACTGCGTTGCTCAAAGGTATCTGTATACATGCCATATCTAATCACATCACCTGATCTGGTTTCACAGTCCTTGCCACCTCCCTTCTGTCCATGGCCTCTCTGAAGGCCTCATAGAATGACAACTGGGGTGAGTCGATGGTAACGGTCAGCACGGCATCATAGGCCCGCAGAAGTTTGCTGTTGTTCTTCAGAGCAGGGTAGGTGACGTTGCGGTAGGGCAGGCTGTAGAGCAGTGTGTCATACGGCACAAACACCAGGGAGCCGTCAATCATCTGCATGTCGTACGCTGTCTCCAAGAGCAGCTTCTGAGCTTCACCACCAATCAGGGCGGAGTGCATGCACAGGATCACAACTAGGACAAGATACAAAAGTCAGCTTTAGTTTAGCTTTAAGTATCTGATGAGCTTATATGAATACACTGCCCAATCATTATGGTTTAGTAACAAAATCTGTCAGTGGTGTTGCTCCAGCAGTTTTATCTTTAAAAATGCAGTTATCAATGTATTTCTTTGACCAAATTTATCATTTTTAAATGGACTTTTCCTCATCATTATACTATTAATATATAACTGTTTTACTATATATTTTGTAGTACTATATGCAGTAAATATAAGAAATAATAAGAAATAATGCTTCAGGAAGTATAAAAACTAACCTAGCTTTCATTCACAGAGAGTTTGCAACTAATCAACAAAAGGGACATCTGAACTGTGGAACTCAGCTTTCAAGCCTTCTTTTACTACACTTCCTGCTCATTTCTTCAACCATTTAACAGTTCTTGTGTATTTCAATGTTAGTTAATCAGCTTTATTTACATTTACGTAGGTCAGTTTCAGTGAATGACTGGAAGTGGAACAAAGACAAGAGGTTAAAATGAATAACAGCATTTCTGCAGCAGTGGAAGGAAACTGAGACTTGAAAGTTGTCACATAGAATTCAGGTGTCTTGACTTTTGTTGTTAACTCACATCACAACAGACTATTACTTTGTAAGGCATTATTTGAACAATACTGCAGTCATACTGGTCAGTTAAGAGAGGCACACCATGAAAACAAAATGAGTGGATTGAAGAGTAGATTTCCTTTAAAGGAGAAGGAGGCATCCTCACACTTTTGTGTTATGATTAAAAAAAAGTTTTTAAATCTCAAAAACAAAACACCCTTACCACACCTTTGGTAAAGAGTAAATATGAAATATATGAACAAACACCATATACTTCATTTCTTCCAAATACACAATATATCTAAAATCTGTTGTAATTAATCAATACTCACGTCGGAGTTCTCTCCTCTTGCGAACTTTGGCCAGAGTTCGTCTGATGCCCTGAGGTGTGTTCTCCATAAAGATGACCAGTCTGATCGGCAGACCGTGGCTCCTCAGAGAGTCAGCCACCTGCAGGCAACAAAACCTCACACTGACATCCAGAAAATACACTGACCCAATCATCTTAAAACCTATAGAAAACATCTAAAATTTGGACTTTTGGCTTCGCTCCAGACATTGGTCATCTCAAGATTCACAATGAAATTCTTAGATACCAACGTTATCAGCTAGAATTTTGAGAGAGGAGAATTTGTTGACAGATTGACAAACATAGAGAATCATACACTCATTTAACTCATGTAGCACCTTGCATAAGCATAAATATCAACAGACAAGTGTGTTGGGATTATTTTAATGAATTAAATCGATTAAAGATGCACTTACACAGGTGGTTATACAGAATCAGAAATGTGAAAAATGAACAAAATACAGACCTTTGTGGCTGTCTCCACCCAGATGTCTTCTGAAGATGAAATAATAGCAACCTGAGCCCACTTGAAGTACTTCATCATGTTGAGCAGCACCCAGGTAGGTCTTGGCATGGAGCGGGCAAAGGTCGGGTGGCTCCGAACATTGTCCATCTCGTAGCCAACACAACCCCAAGGGAACAATGCCTTATAGAGAGGACGAGAAGACGTGACTAGAGAAGGATAGAAAGAACATCTGCATGTTCAAATCTATTTGGATCACACACATCACATACTTTGTTCCATCCTTTGGTCAGCATTGAAGCGGCGTCACAGTATCCGGGGTTGGATGGCCCAATGTATGCAGAGGCCTTAGTGTGAAAACCCACAAATGTTTCCAGTGCTCTTGATGTCTTACATGGCTCCTTAAAAAAAAGATACATTCATTAAAATATTGCACCTAAATAGCCTACATTAATCTTTAATAAACTTGTCACATGACTAAAAGGACATTATATTTAAATAAATTACAATAATATTCTCATCATTGACAGATAAAACTATGATACTATGGATTACTACAATGGTATTATTCAGTAGTTATTTTGCTGTAGATGAGCAGAACATCTCCAAAATGCAGGTGGGAGGTGTGTATGCAGGGGTTAGTGCCTATCAGCAGATGAAAGACATCTGATAATGTGTCCCACCAAAAACAGCTTTGACACGTATTCCACTGAACCTCTGACACCGTGCATCTGGTACTAACGCACAGCAAAAAGTCCTGTAAGAGGTGTCATGAAGCCTCTATGGACTGGATTAATTTGTTCAGAACAACCCACCAATGCTCAAATGGATTGAGATCAGGTAGTCCTTCCTTAGATCACTTTTGGAGGTACTAACCACCGTAAACAGGACCTGCAGTTTTGGAGATGCTCTGAAATGGTCATTTTTCCATCATAATCTGTCAAAATCACACAGATCCTAATGTTGTCTATTTTACTGGTCCAAACACAATCTCCTTTATGGAATAATGTTCACTTATTCCTTAATATGTCTCAATATATGTGATAAATCAACACTTCTTTCACCAGTGTCACTAAATCATCAGAGACGTGATGTTGTTCTGAGGCTGATGGAGGGATATACCTGCAACACAATGTATTCAAATGTATGGCCGTAGGACAGTGAGGGGTCTTTATTGATCCGGTTGACAGCAAGCTGTGCTGCAACACTGGGAAGAGCCTTTGCAAAAATGGGATCGCATCCCCAAGGTCCCAAGACCCCTACCCGGAACCACCCTGCCTCAACCAAGCGTGCATGAAAGCAAACAGAGGCAAAGAGAACCACAAGGAACCTGAAGAGGGACGGAGAGGGTGGAGGAGAGAGATGGAGGGATACAGCAGGAGGATAAAGACATGATGGAGAGGCCAATGGATCTGGGTTTTTGTCGAGTGTCTGCCTCCATTTTTGAGGAGAATACAAAAAGGCTTGGCAGTGTTGCATCTCAAAGTCAAACACCTTCAGCGTTCACAAAATGGTGGACAAAGATGGGCTGGTGTTGTTCTCCTGAGAGAAGAAACAGAGTGAAATGAGATTTACAGTCTCTACTGTGATGGAGCACACTTTGGACACTATTTGAAGAATGAATGTGTAAAAGTAGAACCTCTTTATTCATTTGTACCAAAAACATAAACCAGGAGATGTGTCTGGAAGCTGACACCTCTTATGAAAATATACTTGAATTAGACCATCATCGATTTCATCGTAATTTTTTGGGGATTATTAATTTGTTTAACATCTGCATTATTGTTCATTATGTGTTCAACCACAGAACATTTACTTTCAGATTCACTGTTACTACACATTTACAAATACTCAAATGACATGCACTTGGGCATCAAAGCTTAAAGTACAACTACAAGAAATCGAATGGAAAATTGAAATGAATAAGACACATTATTCATTTATTTATAGTGTATATACACAATGTATAAATACAGCTGCCTGAAAGAAGCCTCTGCTGCAGAGTTTATACACACATATATAGTAGCCTTCAAATGCTCATGCTCTTTAATTTTTTTCAGTGAGATTTTGATCAAATTAGTGTCATGCAAGAGTTTCCAACAGTTTTCATGACTTTAACCTCCACACAGTCTACTGTGTAGTCTGCTGTGTAGTACTCGAGTACTACACAGCTGCGTCTGTTCTAAACAGATTATTGGCAGTGACCCTGTTACACCTGCACTGTACGATAATCCTCATACCAGGTAATAAGAACATCTAAAATATATTGTAATCCTTGGTCATTAAATTTTCTGTCAAGGCTTGTGAATGAGACAGTGTCTTAGATATTAAGACAGTTTGTAGATGTGAGTCATCCTTAAGGTTTTCTGCTTCTACCAATAATAATACTCACACTGTCCAAATGCACTTTGCTGTAGTTTTTACTTCATGACTGTCTTTAAATGATTATGATTCACATTTACTCATGTTAATCTGACTATAGATATTGTTATTAAAGGTTTCCTACCATGTATTGATGAGATGGACATGTCTTGTGTCCCTGAAGGTCAAATCTTCTGTAACGAAGCCCCTCAACAGTTTGAAGCTTCATGGCCTTCTGTTCAGATCCTAAAGCCTTGAAGTTTCCTATGTGGTACAACTGTATCCCTGTGTCCATATATTCTGTGCATGCATGTGCTGGTGTGTCTGTTGGAGCCTTTGTGTGTGTGACTGTATGTGAGACAATTGAGGACACGTGTGACCTGTCCAGTAAGATTATATCAAATCCAATCAGGACCTTTGTCTACATAAGCCTCATTGGAGTTATCGCAGCGTAACACTTTACCTCCGTAGAAATAGTTTGGTATATTTAATAGTGGTCTAATGAAAATCATTTTGTTCAAGTGTTGCATTAAACTTAATGGTAGTTTTTCTGGAGCTTTGTCTTCTACTCAACTTCATCTCAGAAATGTTCATATTTGACTCGTCTACATTTGTAAGCTTTAGAATACATACAGTGCGCTCTTGTTAAGGCATTTTATATACTGAATAAAACTGGAAGGGTTTATGCCACAGATAACACATAATGTGTTAATATTTCCTGTGTTCACACATTTTTTCGTCAACTCTCTTGATGCATTCACTGTTGGTGTATAAAAATAAACACAAATGTTGTCCCATATCTCACTCTATAAATGTAAAACAGCTTGTGTCAGGTTACTCACATCCTCTGTAGGAGCCTACATTATATAATAGGCTTTTAAATTACATCAGATAGTTAAAGACTAAACAGTTTGTATCAAATAAAATAGAATACTGCTTTCAACTCATACTTCAAATGAGATGTTAAGAATGCCACAAACAGATTTTCCCCTCAAAATTCACAATGTTTCATTGCAATATAGGCAAGATTATTTTATTTCTTACCAGGACACATCAGAATTCCTTACATTTGTTCATGTCTGAGACAAATCTACAGTTATAAAGATAGTTCAAACTACCTCCATGTCAGCAAAAATTAAAAAATAAAATAAAAACGTGTGCAAACTACATTTAGATGTTGACACTTCCCACACTTTTCCTACAGGTTATTGTTTATGGTCACAGCTGTATTAGTATTTTTTTTACATTAATACTTCTTCCATTTCTGCTTAGGTTCCATGTTTCGCTCTGCCTCATATCTGACAGGTAGAGGGCAGTATGACACTAAAACACCTCAACAGCAGGCTAGTCTCTATATGAAAGACATTGTGTGCCTTTTAAGCAATTGTTGATATTCCTTGGTAATTCCCAGTGGAGAAAGTGTGAAGCAAAGTCTGGCTTCGTCCTGCTCTGTCAGCACTGTGGGTGATCAAAAGTTACAAGGTATTGCACAATGTGGTGGAACAGACAGCACATTTCTGCTGGGAAAAACGTCATTGTACTGGATTTTAAAGAGGTTTTGGACCCTCTATCCCTTTGAATTCTTTTACTCTGAATCAAACACATTGGTTTAAATGTTTCCTGTAAGTGTAAAATCAGGGAGTGAAGACGTCAAAATATACATTTGATCTGAGCACTGACATGAGACTAATTCACTGCATGTTTTACATTACAAATGAACCCAAACCCAACTTTTCCAAATGTTCTCATACCAAATTTTCAAAGTGCTTTATACCACTTTATCAAATCACCCTGTGTCTGCCTCTGTGCACAAGCCTCTACCAGCATTACTTCAAAACCAAGACAAATCAGTCCAGATGTGAAGTCCTGACCTGCCAGATGAACCCACTGACTTCATCAACACTGCACCACATTAAAACACAAAGCTGCTTTTATAGCCTTTGGAAACACTTCACTAATATTTAAACATTCTGGGGGAAAATGGATGGTTGTACATTTAAGAAATATAATATCATAACAGGGTTTCACTAGGTTTATTTTCACTGGTTTTCTAGTGGATTATGAACTTTGCATAGCAATTACAGGCCCACGGTGTAAGATTTAGGGGGGGGGGGGGGGGGTTCAAATAGCAGAGATGGAGTTTAATTTTCATATGTGACTTTGTGCATCATCATCTGAAAATGTTGTAATTTTGTGTCCTTAGAATCGTGTTTTTTTTTTTTTTTTTTTTATAGCTACACAGACATTTCATGGATTTTTCAATCTTTCTCCAACATTCTGTTTTCTGAGCTGCTCATTTTTCAAAGTGTGTCTTTCTACAGTACCTCAGCATTAACTTTATAATTTTCTTTTGTTATATCAGGTGGAATTCAACGTTATGAAGTGTATTGCAACCATCTACTATGTTTTTAGTTGATAACCACTTAACTAAAAGGTCAAGAATAGACAAAACAAACATTAGCTGTACCAAGGGTCAAACATTTTTACAGTCTCTGCAGCTGAGGGTAAGGAGGTTATTCAGGTTCACTATTTGATGGCACTAAATATTAAACATTGAACCTTTAAGTATACATTTATTAGGTGTTTTACATGGTTACAATTTGCCTTGGTTACAGGGTTAAAAAAAACAAGGTCCTTACACAGGTTCATGACAGTTTTACACTGATTTCCTTCAAAGTCATTAGTCATAAATTATCTCCTAAAGAGTGAAAATATGTGGATGTGAGAAAGAAAATGCATTTGTACATTGTTGAAATTAATCATTTTTCACTCTGCTAGAAGCAGGACAAATGCTGAATTGAACATTAAGCCAAAACAATAAATTCTCCAAAAATAAGGGATTTGCACTGTTTGAGCTGCTGTTTTTCTTCAATGTCAGGATTTCTAGTTCTGAAGGCTAATCATTTCCAGTGACTGCTGTCTGTGCCGACTGTCGCCGATACAAGATTTAAGTTATTGCAGATTTTGACACTTCTATATTGGGTTCATATTTCAGCCCCAGAGGTGGCTGCTTGAGTAGAATGTGTAGCATGAGACTGAGGCCTCACCACAGCACCCGGGGTTGGACTCTAACCTTGGCATTTCCTGTCACTCTATACTATCTCTGTAATAAAGTCAAAATGTCAATAAACAAAAGGTATCGAACCTTAGGGTACCGAGCCTTCGCTGCTGCCCCCTCCCTCTGGAACTCACTGCCACAACCCATTAGGAACTCGGACTCACTAGAAAACTTCAAAACATTTCTAAAAACTCATCTGTTTAAACTGTTTTTTGCTTTATTGTAATTGTTTTGATAATTTTTCTGTTCTCTTTGTTTTGTTTCAATGTGAAGCGTCTTTGAGTGTCCAAAAAGCACTATACAAGTTCAATGCATTATTATTATTATTATTATTATTATTATCATTGTTACATTCCAGTTATATTTAATCACAGTTTGATTTGAAGGGCAAAAGGTTCAGCTGCTTACCGCTCATCCTGATCTATATCTTTACTTGATGGCATTAGCATGTTGTCTTTGTACTTCAGCTAATATCAATTCAACTAACATCAGTTGATGGTTTCCACAGTACAACCCTACTAGTCATTAATTTTAACCTTTTCTATTAATGTTTTGACATATTTTATCAGTTTTATTGCATTTGACACCGTGTTCCAGATATATTTGCCCTTTATGGAAAAAGCTGGCTGTCCAAATTCTGTGGTGGAATATGTTCAGATTATAGATTGTTATAATTGTAGACAATGTGGTGACTGCTGCTGTCCTGTCTTTGGATGAAACCAAGACGTGGCTTTGATACTAATTTCTTAGTACATTTGTGAATAATTTTAGGAAACAGAATTCAGTGAAACTTTCAAAACTCAATAAATTATGTTTTTCCAGGATGTGACAGTGATGCCAGTGAATCTGATTTTTGTTGATACTTTTAGACCCTGACTGTATAATAAATCTATGTGTTTTATTGTAGAAGTAGCTGCTTGACCCCAAACTGTTACCCAGCAACACATTAGAGAACATCATAGCATGCAGCTCTATAGGATTTTACACGAACCACATCAGTTATGAACGGAGACAGAACAGAACCAGCCTGTGCTGGTGTCTTGTGTATTCTAATTGTGTCTTCTGCATCATCTACATAAAGTTGACATGTTGCAGCTGAGCAATTTAATGACAGAACAGGGTGAAAAGCAGCAGACCAAGGGTAGAGCCTTGGGGAACTCCCATATTATTATTTAAGTATCTTGGTCAGCTTTGACACACTCTGCTCAGTCCTGTAGATGTGTGTTAAAGCTGGGATGGCTGCAGATCAGATCATTAATCACCAGAGTGTCGGCCATTTGTTTCCTGCATTGCCCCAGCCTTGTGCTGTTGTGTCATTGGGTATGGCACTTCAGTGTCACTCAACCTAGCCTATGAATGTGAATGGATTTTAATGGTGGTCGGGGAGGCCGTTCCAGGTCAACAAGCTATAGATGTAGTTTACACCACAAGTGTGTGACCGTAGAGTGAATGAATAACTGTCTCAGTGTAAAAGTGATTTGAATGCCTAGAAAAATTCTAAACAACTCCAATACATTATTATTTTTTTTTCAATCCATTATTATTATTTTTACTATCGGTTGTGTCACTACAACTTTTTTAAGCACCAGACAGAACAGGTAAAAATAGAGATCTAAGATAAATATTAATGGGATGAGTGTGTGATTTAATTAATATATGCTGTGTATTGAAAAAGGAAGTGCTTGTGTTATAGATAATAATTCTATTCTATTATATCAATAATTTATATAAATATGTTTAATTCCATTTAACATTTATAAAAACATGACAAACAAAATCGGTACATTTTGTACTTATTTATTTAGTAATTCTTAATTCACAATAATGTGTAATCTTTTCAGAAAACCCGATGAAACTACATATGTCATGAATTGAAGATTTGTTAGGTATCTGATCTGTTTTGTGTATTTTCCTGTCTTTGTCTTCCTGCTCCTTTGTCTGCTCTGCTCCTTTTCTCTGTCACTCCCCCTTGACCTAATTACTGATCACGGCCACCTGATTGGGACAGGTGA
>JAPSES010007520.1:0-14375 GCA_029822895.1 Maxillicosta whitleyi
ACTGAAATAACCTGTTCCAGCTCCAACATTATGAACCACTGCAGTACTGACCCATGGAAGGATCAGAACTATTAGTGGAGTTAAATCCACTGAATGTCTCCTGGAATCAGAACCAAAGGTGGTGACGTCAGATATTGTTTGTGTGACTTTTTTTTGGGGAATGTGTGGTAGTGTATTTAGTTGCCATGGTGATTTTATGGGCATACCTGATGAAAGGCTGATTTTGGGATCCTGCACACCTTGTAACAACTGAATGTGCATGTCATCACCTCTTTTTATGGTGTTTTATATGAACATGTACACAAGTAAATTACAGGTAAATTATTCCAACTCCTTTTCGGTTATTGTGTCAGAACCATTAGTGCAAAATCTTTTGTAAATAATGCCAATTTGCATTATTATCTCATAGCACAAATCCAGAAATTAATTTCAAGGTAAAACATGATAAAGGGAGGAAACACCTAAAAAAAAAAAAAAATCCTCCAGATGCAAAGCAAAGACAGAGACATTAGACGACATTGGTCCAGAGACAGAGACAGAGATGAAAAAGTACAAACTACAGGAGAGGGAAGATACAAAACACAACAAATATGTAACAGATCTCAAATTGAATCCATTTGGCCTGATGTATGTGTTGGGTTATTCATCAAACATGACCTTCACCAAACTCAACCATCATAACATTCCTCTTCTTCTTTTTAATGAATTGCAACTGGAATTATCTGGAACATTTATCCACTAAACTAGATTTTGTCTCCTTTTTTTTTCTCTTCCACATCAATTCAGTTCAATTTTATTAAAAGTGAATAAGAATGAATGTACTTTTACTTGTTTGTGTGCTACCCTTGTTTTTTTCCGTATTAAACTTTACCACCATCCGTATCAACCAGATGCTATATCATACCAACAAAGATTTTTAACATCAGTCTATTTTGAATATTCTTTTGCAACCATTTTCATGCTTTGCTGTCCTCCCATTTCCTTCCTCTAGTCAAGATGGAGACCACTGTGGGTGGAAAGTGTTTAATGTTACACTTACAATCACTGAGAACACCAGCTGAGTATTTTAGTTAATGTGAGCTATGATTATGGAGTGCAGCTCAAAATAGAATGATTGTGTGACTTATTGTGAATTTTGACCAAAAGTGTATTTTTTACAGAAATAAATGTGCCTTACAATACTTGTCATGCAAGATACAGGTGAATTTATGGTGTAGTAGGATAAATTCAGTGTATTTTAATGAACCAGGGGCCCATGTCAAGACTGAAGCACGTTTTATTGCCTCATATGATTTGTTTTTTTACATACCAGCCTTTAATGATCCTGAATGTACATAATAGGAACAACATTCACAGCCATTATCTTTAAACATCATATAGGCCAGTGTTGTACTAGAGATGTGTGTGTTTCTTTTGCTTTTGTGCACTGGGGTGATAGTAACACATTTGTCTGCTCAACATAAATAAGTAAAAGTATTAATGATTATTTTAAGATAAGATAATAATTGTACTTCATGCTGCAGAGGACATATAGAGACGTTATTGTCACATCTGTTCATTATGTTAATTCACCTCACCCGTTTCTCCTTCTATACTCACCTGTCCCCGATTCACCACACGCTATATAAGTGCACTAATTCCTCAGTTACTTTGTCGGTTTATTTTTCCCATGTTCCAGAGTTGTCTTCACTTTGCTTGATCCTCCATTGTGTTCTTTAGTCAGTGTTCAGTGTTTTGTTTTCCTACTCAATAAAGAGCTTTATGTTTCAACTCCGCTTTTGGATCCATTATTAGTTTTCACGTGACAATTATTCTTTTAATTATATACAATGGTTATATAACACAGCATTTGTCTACTAGAAGCACTACCATTTTTCACAAAACACATTAAAATAAATGGTAAAATATGATAAATTAAACCATCTTCAATCTAATAAAAGTGTATTATTTAATTCCTTAACTTCTTTGATATATTTATCAGCTTAATGTCCTTAAACTTGTTTTCAGAGTGTATCATTTAACTGCCTTGACGTTTACTCTCACATCCTGGACTAGGTTTCCTCTGATTGGCTCACACTGATATTAGTCGACCAATCACAGTGTCTGCCCTGCAGGCTCTATTTTTGCTCTCCTGGCCAATAGCAGAAAAGTTGCTAGGCGGATGCGCAGCTAGATAAAAAAAAAAAAAAAGAAGAGAAAAGATAAAAGAGGAAGGGGCTCCTGTTGGAAATGAGTCATAAATGTTTGACTGCAGATAAAATCACATTTAGACGTGCCTGAGTTTCCATCTCATACTCGCTCCTTCTCTTCTCAACAATCATAACTGGGTCATAAAGCGGCTTCGTCAGGCTGTGTCGGTCAGCTGGTGCTTGTGCAGGCTGTTGTCTGTGGATTGTGTTGTTGTGTCGGTGCAACTGTTGTTAAGCTGCCGCAGTGTTTTTGCACTTGTCAGAATGTAATTAAATGTTGCCACGTGTTCGCTCTGCAGGTCAATGTACCAGCACAGGTTTTCACAACATCACAGCTTCAGCTTTCATCTGTGATCTTCTGTCTTGTCACATTTTTCTCCTTTTGCTGCGAGGTGTGAAAAAGCTGAATGTAATCGCACCACCAGGTCGACAAATGATGTATAATTATATATGCTGTGACAGTACATCAGTGGTTAAATGTCAGCAAAGGCAAGAACCCAAATGTAGTATCACTAAACAAATTTTGCCTCTGGTATCTGAGACACTTGTAGTAGGAGGTCTTAAATACAAAATCACTACACAGAGGTTTATTGTACTTCAACACAGGGTTTTATTTGTATCTACAGTAGCTGTGGGTGATCAAGTCAAAACACAACATAACATAGCATTGAAGACACCACTGTTTCCACTGTAGTTTATTATTGGATGTTTAAATGAACCCATAAAGACCCAGTGTTACTTTGGAGGTAGTTCCCAAATTATTTTGTCTCTCTTCTTAACCTTTCTTAAGCGATATATCACTATTTATTATAATAATAACATCTGTATTTATCATTTTTTCACTGTAAATGAGGTATTTTGCTAAATGTAATCAGCTGATCATGCTGATGTTCATTAAAGCTCAGAGTAAATTCAAAGCTCATTATATCAGAAACTGAGGAAATTGAAGAAAAACTGACTTTTTCAACAAATACATTAATAAGCGAGCATAAACCAAATGTGTCCAACCATTGTCATTGATCCGACTCCATGGGTTTTACTGGTGAATCAATGTTGGAAAAGATGACAATGTTTCTACGGTTACTATGGAGCCTCTAAACGTCCAAATGAGTCATATCTGATGAGCATGAAAAGGTGATAAACTGTATTTTACACCAATTATTTACATGTATTGATAGATTAAATCGATGAACAGGTATTAAACATGTTATATTTGTAGATAGTTTGTGTTTATTTATGGGTTAATACCCACGTTTAATAGATAAACCAAATAAATTGTTCATAAAGACTAGTAATGAACAATAACCTAATAATAAAATCACACTAATATCAAGTATTCTTCTTTAATGGGAGTTCCCAAAATGCACTTAGTAAGACATTTGTCATTTGAAGTGGAGAATGAAAGAACCAGAGAAATATTTATGATTTGTCGGGCCATATCTCCAATAAACAGTAGGATTAGCTTTGTAAAACAAACCTCCAACACCAAGAGGAATGTTTGTGGTGAAGTTTTTGCTACATTTAACTTTTCTTAAATGATTTATCACCATTTATTCTAATATTATATTCTGCATTTCACATTCATCTGTATGGATATTTTCTTATATTTAATTTACTGATAATGTCTGTGTTCACATAAGCTCTTCTCAGACCAATGGAGCCGTTTTATTTGACAGCATCAGTGGCTGCAGTTTTCATTTTGCCTGACCTCATTACTGTCCAGTCTGATGAGGCTAAATGTTGGCTGACGTACAAACACCCCAAATATAAAAAGTGTTACATAATTCATCAGTAATGCTCATTTGGAGTGGAGGCTGGTGCTGTGATGTTTGAAGTCCCGCTTGCATTTTATTTTATTTATTTATTTGTTTTTAAATGAGTGAAATCTTCTTCCACGTTATGGGATTTGAACCTCTTGACGACAAATTGGTGGCTCATTTGGAGCCCACACAGCCCTGCCCTGTGTTTTATTTTTTGGCTCATACTCTTTTAAACTGAATTCCCTGTGTGAAACCCAGAGGTGGAGGCCACTAAATGGAGGTGTAACTAATGCCATGTACACATGTAACCCGGTATGTGGAAAAACTCCTATTTTCTCAGGCATTTTTGCCTTTCATTTACATGAAAACTTCAGTTTAGTTCATGGAAAATTATTATTTCCAAAACCTCTAGCCAAAATAGATATTTAGAAACCTCCATTTTTGTGGATGTGTGAGTTTCAGGGTTCAACTGTCACAATATGCGACAAAAAAATGTATCAACATTAAACATATGACTTTTGTTTATCCAAATACTAACCCTGTGACAGTGCTTTATGACATATTTACACGGGTTTGTGTCACTTTTCTGTGTATGACGATGAAATATCCATTTCTACATATGGCCTCAACAGGACTAAACCTCATTCGTTGTGAAATTTTGGGAATTTTCACTTACTTTGGTGCCTTGAAAGTATCACGACTCGAAAACCAGGCAAAAAATGATCCAATCCCATTAAGAAAATAAAATAAAAACAATTCTGATTGGCTTCAGGGTGTTGTGAATCTTTAAACCTCCAATTAGAGTAAAGCCTCAAAAGGTTTTGACACCACATATACACTAATTTCACCTTCACCCTGCAACCAAGAGGTGAATATATGAAGAGCTCTTCTCCAAAATGCTATATATCCATTTTCAAAAAAAAAAAAGTGTTTTCATTGTCTTTCTCTGTCAATATCACTCAAATCTATGTTATAATGTTTAAAATTGTTATGGAAATAACAGATAACATAGTTAAAATTTTCCTGATGCTATCGTGAAATCAGATTGTAAAAAAACTGTAATTTAATGGCTTTTATAGCAGAAAAAAAGGTCTTCATATTTACAAAAAAAGTATTAAATACAGTCAAAAACAACAACAGTGATATGAAACAGAAAACCCAAGAAGAACATTACATTATACTAATTTAAACATATTTTTAATAGGTTCAAATTGTTTTTTATTTGACTTTCATTAGACATATTGGTCAAACTGATAAATGCTGTTATTTATATATGACAGATTTTTTACAATCCTATAGTCAGTGTTTCGTACCTACATCACTAAGCATCAGTGTGTGTCTCAGGAGGCAGATATTTTGTCACCTTTCACTGCTTATCTTTAGTTTTGTTGTGTCTGTTTTGACCTAAAACATAAGAGTATATGTCCTGCTTTTCAACAGTGTCACTACATCTGCAGCTCAGAGCTTCATCTCTTCACAGGACTATTCATAGATCCACTTTTCTGGGTCAAAACTGTGCGGCCTCTTCTCATCTCTTCCTTCTCCTCACTGTCCTGACACAGATGTCTGTTACTTTCTGTCTCAGTTTCTTTGGTTTTGCTCCTCTACTTTACAATGAACCAAAGTACGCTTATACAATTCCCTGAGCCTTTGTATTTCTGCGGATAAAGCTGAGAATCAGGCTCATATTTGACCTCGTAAATAAATAAACAGAAAAACAGCTGTTGGTAAATATCACGTGAGGACCCTAAAAGTTACAGATATGGATAAATGAGTCAAATGCAGCCAAATCTAGAAAAAAAAGTAAACTAACCGACAGAAAATCTCGGTTTCTTTTCCATTTCTTTAACATCTTTGCTTTTCACTCTGACATGTTTTAAGAAATTTAGACTAAATGTTGTGTTTCATTCCCACATTCGTTTAGGTTTTTTTTTTTCATTTAATGTCACTTTTTCAGCTTTTCTTATCTGTACATCTTTAATTAGTATCGTCACTTTGTTATGTTTTAGTCTTAAATTAACTGGTTTTGTTAATGATATTTTTCCTTGACTTGTTTTCGACATCTTCATTTAGTGATTTTTTTTGTTGTTGTTTGTTTTAAACCATAAGAACCCAGGATCCTATGTTTAATTGACTAATTATGTGGAAGTTCATAAAAGCTCAAAGCCAAAGCTTACATAAAAACTACAAAACTGAAGAAAAGTTGATGTTTTCAGTAAAAATCTATCATTAACTGAACATAAACCCAGTGTTTCCATTCACTGTCATTGATCCAACTCCATGGGTTTTACTGGTGAATCAATGTTGTAGAAGATGACGGTGTTTCCATGCTCAATATGAAGCCTCTGAACGTCCAAACGGATCATATCTGATGACCATGAAAAGATGATAAACTGTATTTTACACCAATTAAACATGGATTGGTAGGAGTGGTGGATCAGCAGTTTAGATCAGTAGATGCTTTTGGTCAACATTTTAATGTTTGGGTCTTTATGGCTTAAAAGCACATTTACATATTGTTTATGAACATATCCACTAAAAAAAAAAAAAAAAAGCGTTGAATATGAAGTACATTTTATCTTAACAAGCACCTTTTACAGCCCAATCAACTATTGTGAGTTTGCATTTAACAAACAATGACTGAAAATACAAAGGTCTGTATTTGGGAAACACTGGCTCTCCCTCTGTGTTTCTTTTGAGGCTTTGATTTCTTTTGTAAGGATCCTGAAATAGATGCTGCATCAGCCTTTCCAGCAAACAGAAGCAGACAAATAGGCCTGAGGCAGGACAATAATTGATTCCCTCATGTAAAAAATAAACATACTGCGTCTGCATTATGACTGTTCACATTACAGTAACCCAGAACATCTTTGTAGTTCGAGGCCTTTCATCATTTGTCGAATAACACTGACAAAAATATTGTCTGTGCGTGAAGGTCCTGAAGAGTTTTTTATTTTTAATTTTTAATCTGTGCTTCCTGTCTGCTAAATTTCAGCCAATCAGAATGCGCAGTCCACAACAATACCCGTTGCCTCATGGGAAAAATCGTCAGCATAACAAAAAACATACATTTATAGTCTGTTTACTGTGTTTGTTGAGCTACTTCTGCATTTTATTTTAAACATCAGCCAAACACGCAGCTTTTCGATTTAATTACTAACTGATTTATATGATGTTACATCTTCTGAAATCTTATTATTGTCATACTTTTTAATTTTTAGAGGTAGTCTGGTTGAGATCACTGTCCATGAGTAATTAAATTTCACTCTTGGACTTTAGTTGTACGTAATCAGTCGTCTTTTCCTGTTGTTTATGTCTTTGTTCTATTGTGTAATGCCTTAAAATATATCTCATAAAAGCATAAAACTGACATCATTATGCAAAAAAAAAGCAGTATTTATAATTGAGCTTCATAACACAGTGTATGTTTTACTGTTTATAGTGTAAATTTCCTTCTTTATTTTGCACATTTTGTTTCTGTCATGTCATGTGCTGAACTATTTGTGCTATGAAAAGGTTTTTATCTAAATTTTTATTATTTGCACAGGCACACACGTATAGGATATATGCACATATGTACACATCTGCTTCATAACATTCCCTGAGCACACACTCACAGACTTGTATGGCTGTATGGACAGAATGACTGTGTTTCCTGTTTATAAGGCTGCCTTCCTGTCTAATTAGAGGAGGAAAAGTCTGGACGGACAGAGGGAGGCCCGTGTGTGTTGTTTGTCTTTGTGCTGTCATGCATTTCTGACATTATGAAGAATTCATGCACCCTTACCATAAGAAGGCTTCAGGAAAGGAATAATAGTTGATGTAATATCCCCTAAACCCCTGGAAACACATCATTTTTGTGTGTTTTTGTGTGTGCTTGTGCATATCGATGCCCTCCATCTTTCAGCACAGGAGGCTCAGGCACTGAAATATTGATGAATCAATTCTGTTTGTGTCTGTTTTAGTTTGTGTGTCTGTGTGAGGTTAACGACTGTGTGTATGTGAACAAAACAGACACAAAGAGACCAAAAATGTATCCACTTGAATGTCAAATTTGTGCTTTTTTCCCCTATGGAACGTGAAATCTTCAACAGTAGAAACAATATCATCACACGACCGTAACTTCTGTAGCCTCATAAAATATACAGAACAATTACACACATATGAATAATTAATTAAAACATTTTATTCAAGCTGTGTAAAGGTCTTGATGCTCAAAACAAAAAAACAAAAAAAAAACCAACAACCTACAAATAATAGTTTACATCCTAGGCTGAAAAAATTAAAGATGAAATCTTCCCATTATGCAAATTTAGCATTGAACATATGTGTTGTAATGTCAATTATGTTTAATGGAGGTGGACAAAGTGCCAAATCACACATTATATGACATTATATAAGGGAAGCTTTCATATGTCACAGAATAAAGGCCCATTAAATTGTGCAAATGTTACTTTTTACATAAATAAATTTGTACATTTCTTCCTATAATGTGAGTTACATGTTAAAGTGAGTTATCCTTACACCTCCCAACCTTTAAGATTACTATCATCTCAAATATTTAATTATGGAAGGATTGTTGTTTGTTGGACTGTTTTTTTTGTGGGACTGTGGTTTATGCTAGTTCAAAATTCAAGATTTTATGTGTCACATGTGGATGTACAGGTACACTCACAGTGAAATGAAGTTGCAACAAGCACCCCTGTGCAAACTGCGCTTAGAATAGGAGATAAAATATACATAAAACACATTAAATATTATATGAAATATAAAATAGACATATAGACATTCATTGCAACAACAGCAATATGTTGCAATGTGTGTGATTGGAAAACAGATTCATATATCCCCCTTTCTTTCTTATTTGTGTTCAGCTGAGCTGAAACTTGACAGTATTTATGGGAGTTTTATTTTTGTGTTTTCATTCAGTTAAGTTTGATATTTGGATGTATTTGTTAATCTGTCGACTCTGGGCTTGTTCGGATGTTTTTTACTGGATTTACTTCATGATCGTTAGACAAAACAGATGACTGACAGGTAGTAACAGTAATGAGATTCAAGCTTTAAGATGTGGCTCTAAATGGTTTGCATATCGACCCGTAGTGATGTGAAACCGCTTCTCCAGGACGGCCTGACCTTTCTTCTTTTTCGTCCTGCCCAGTGTGTCTTATTTGTCTTTTTCTTTTCACTTCCCGCTCTCTTCTCATCTGTCTCTATCTCTTCCCTGCATGCTTTCCATCTCTGTGTCGCACACAAGACCTGTTGTCGTCATATTGTATTTATAGCCATGTTGCTCCCAGCAGGCCATGCTCTCGCTGTGATTGGCTGGATGAGGCGGATTAGCTAGCTCAATACCCAGCACTTCCCATTCTCTTCACTTTCCCATCAGGAAATGGATCAGTCACAGCCAAAAGAATGTGTACATGCACTTATGGGCAGATTATACATGCACTCTGGCACATACATGCACTCACAAGCACTAAAAGAAGAGCACTGCATTTATAATTGCAGTGTTTTTCTTAGTCCCATAAGTAAAGTCTGCATCTTGAAACTATAATAAGGATATTTTTATTGGAATAACATAAAATAACTTATGATTTGAATAAGTAATAAAGAGCATCCAGTTTTCATATAAACCAACAAGAAAACCTTACCTTATTTTTTTAAAATATCATAAATAGCCCAAATAGCATAAAATATATACATAAAACACAACATTAAATATAATCACAAACACATAATTTATATAAAAATGTAGGGTTTATATTACAATAGGGGGAATATCTTACACATTTCTAATCTTGTTTTTGTCCTCCAGTTTATCATTACCATCATGTTTAATTAGTTTTGTAAACTGACAGCCTTCAGGTCTGCTGCAAGAAAAATATTTTGCCCTGATTTTTACCTTTCAGGCTACATGAAGGCACCAAAGTCTGCAGGCAATTCTCAGGGCATTATAAGGTCCTTTGCATCTTTTTCTGGTAAAACATTTGAGAATATCATATAAACTCACTGACGGTTTATTAAAAAAGCTCCCTTCTTTTATAAGGCATTTCTGTGCCTGTATGTGACAGAATGTGTTCTAATATACCGAAGGAAGATGTAGTAAATGATCCATCCAGCTGGGAACTGAACCAGGAACTATGAGATATTAATCAATAGCTATCAAATATCATCATGTTAAAACAACATTAAAATGCATCTGAACAGACACATTAGGATGTAACGTTATAGGAGCTTGACATGTAAATACCTGTTGTTATTCAAGTTAAATGAGCTATTAAAAAATAACTTAACTTGCCCAATAATTCATGCATCTCACAAATTAAAATAATAGGCTAAAACTAAAAGTTTATTTCCCTTCTCTCAGTATTTGCATGTAACATCAGAACATCTGTGCTTCAGTGATCTGTGCTTCTTTTCACACACAGACGTCTCTCTGTATTGGCATTAGGAAAAGTCAATATACTGCCTTTAGCTGTTTTACACTGATCCTAAACTTAGAACAATGTAATTTACTGTAACCCTTAAAGACTGGAAGTGGATGGAAAACTAACTAAGATTTAGTGGAGTGGAAGCATATAAATGCCTAAAAATACCTAAAATGTGTATAGAACAGAGTTATGTTCCGCCACTAAAATTTCCTTTACATTAACTACATTGAATTTCAAGTAATAGGTCAGTTTAACCCTTAAAAAACCAGTCACTGATGATCAAAAACTTTTACTGATGTAAAACGTTTCCTAATGTCAACAATACCTTGAAATAATTCCGTTAAAATAGAGAAGTGTCTTTTTTCGGACATTCAAAGACTCCATATTGAATATGGAAACAGCATTGATTCGCTATTAAAACTCATGTAGTTACAAAAACTGTTTTTTTTAAGTTCAGTTATGGATATATATATTTTTTGGAAAGATGATTATTTCCTCAGTTTTTTCTGTTTTAATGCAATACCCTTGGAATTTACTTTGAACCTTTATGGACATCTGCATGATCAGTAAAGTAAACAAGAAAATAGCTGATTTTACAAAAAAAAAAAAAAGAAAAAAAAAAGAAATGCTGTTTCACAAGATTTAACTTTGGAAATAATTTGTCTGTGATGGAGTTAGAAGAGTTGCCATCTTAATATTATTACAAATCCAAAGTTTTTGTGAAATAACTGTATTTTATGCAAATGGACTCTTTGCTAATTTTTTTTAAACTTTTATTTACCCAGATAAGAAACGTGAAGAAAACACACTATTAAATAA
This sequence comes from Maxillicosta whitleyi, assembly GCA_029822895.1. Classification (NCBI taxonomy): domain Eukaryota; kingdom Metazoa; phylum Chordata; class Actinopteri; order Perciformes; family Neosebastidae; genus Maxillicosta; species Maxillicosta whitleyi. The sequence continues at coordinate 11,203 of JAPSES010007520.1, forward strand.
AAAAAAAAAAATCATCCAATAAAGCACACTAAAACCAGACCTGTGACAAAATCAGCTTAGAAGTAACTAAAAAAAATCAACTCCTGAACTGCTTTTTCATGACAGTTTTGTCATTATGGAAAGTGTGGAGTGTTTTATAATGATGATTTATGCCAGGTGTGGAGGGGATCCTTGAACTACATGGTGACCTAGAGAGAAAATCTGATGTCCTGATTGTGAGCATGTGCAAGAAACAGAGTAATGCCTTAAGTTAGAAATGAGTCGTTTGTCATGAGATTGAAGGTCGTTTGGACTGGCTGAGTCACTGATCCTGATTCATGAATCCCTGGTGATGCACAGAGGAGAAAAAGCATGAATCAGGTTTTGTTCATCACTATGTTTTATCAAAACCAACACAGGCAGTTAAGTTTTAATTGTTTTTAAGTTCCAGGTAGGGATGTCCGATATTGGCTTTTTGGCCGATATCCGATATATTATTCAACTCTCAATTTTCGATTCTGATATCAGCCGATACTGATGTTGATATGTGGGTTATTTTTCCTGCTAATCTTGGTAACACCACATATATCCTGTTGTGGAATTAACACAACCTGCTTAATGTTACTGTGATGCCCCCTGGATGCATTCTTGAATGCAACAAGGCTTTCCAAATGTTAACATTGTTTGTGCAAAATAAGAAAAATACTTCAACTTAATTTAGGGAAAAAGTGCCATGTTTATTGATTTTTTTTTTTTTTTTTACATTTTCTCAAACAACAGTTTGGATTACACTCTCCCTGAGATAATCTTGACAATTCCCACAACAAATAGGGCAAGTTTGACTTCACAAATGATAAAACATTGTACTGGAACAACTATAAATAAACTAAAATAACAGGCATAGTGTATGACAGGATACACTTTTGTCTGTGTCTGTATTTGGATGTAACGCAAGCATTATTTTATCGGTTTGAGGCAAAAAAAAATCCGATAATGATATTAACCGATATTAAATTTTCAGACTAATATCGGGCCGATAATATGGGACATCTCTAGTTCCAGGCCTTTCATAATGTGTATGGTGAAGCCTGTAGAGAAGGATTTATGTCTATGCTACTATCAGATAAGGAGGGGGAGGAGATGTGTGAGAAAAACAGCAGCAGAAAACCTCTGACATGAATCAGCCCTTTAATGAAGCTGAAAGACTATGACAAAACACAAAGAGCAGAAGCGCAGTCACACACATGCACACAAAACACAAAGAGCAGCGGAAACAAAGAGGCTTTCTGTAAAGACCTGCAGCAGACGCTCGTCTCTGAAGGACTCCACTGTACTGTCGGCATGAGTTTAAGTCTGTGTGTGGGTTTTGTCTTCATACAATCATGTGGACAGTGTCGTATGTGTATAGGATGTACAGGCCTGCGCACACTTACAGGAATGTGGCCCATACAAAGTGGCTGTGGCCCCTCGCTGCCCTTCTTTAGGCCCCTTTTCTCTTTCTTTTCCCGTCTACTCCACACATTTTCTCCCTCTATGTCCCCTTTTCTCTCTCTATACTGTGTCTTCTCTGCGCTCATTTTATATTTGTGCCCTCAGGATGGCCATTAGTTTTCTCACAGAACAGCAATGTGTGGTTATGTGCCTCTCCATGGTAACCAGAGACGCCGTACCCAGAGGCATGAAATTTTGTCAGTTTTGCGTGTCCTAAAATATGCACTGTGAATTTAATTATATAAGGTTGATATAAAGTGATAGCAAGAGTCTCTGTCTGCTGGTGTGGAATGTTAAAATTAATACATTATTAAATGACAGTAGCATAAAAGATGGAAAAGCAACTTGATAGTGGAAAATTTGAATAAGGATTCAGTCTTGGTTTCACATATAATCTCAAAAGACCATGGAAATAGGAGTAACCCAGGGTTAATATGGAGTCATTTGACAGAGAGCAAGAGTCATTTAAACACATAAAAGATTTCAAAGTCACTTTCAATCATTACCATGCCGACTGTTCCAGAGACTTGTAATAAATAATACAAGTGTAATTGGAAATTTCATGACTTTACAAAGTGTGAGGTCTGAAGTGCTGTCAGGTTTCAGCAGAGCTCAACTTGTTGTTGCACGGTGTCATTACAATGTTAAGCCACCTACTTCCAGCTTCATCAGCACTATGTCTGCAGCGACTGCAGCCGCACGCACGCACGCACACACACACACACACACACACACACACACAATGTTAAATGTCCAAATGAACTCAGCCTGACCTTAAGAGCTTCAAAGCAAAAAAAGAACACTTACTTATTGTCCTCAGGGACACTTTTAAACTCCTTTTATACTGAATTTTTGACTTTTCAGTAGCAAAATGTAGATGTTTCACACAATAATACATTTCAGTTACCACTTTAACTTCAAAAGACTTAAAAATGTGCTGACATAATCTTGAATTTTCATATTAAATTGTCACAATGCACAATTATAGACAGAAGAAGCATAAAACAATAACACATTCATTAACCCATATAGACACAAACAGCTATTGGCAACAAAATCTGACCCTAACCCAGTAATCCGATCAATACGTGTAAATAATTGGTGTAAAATGCAGTTTATCTTCTTTTCATGTTCAGATATGATCCATTTGGATGTTCAGACGCTCCATATTAAATGTAGAAACACTGTCATCTTCTACAATGTTAATTCATCAGTAAATCCCATGGAGTTTGACGAATGACAGCAGAAGACAGACTTGCTTTAATGTTCAGTTAATGATATATTCTGCTGAAAAAGTAACTTGTTTTCTCTGTTTTTCATATAATAACCTGAGCTTTAATGAAAGCCTACACGATCAGTGAAATAAATGTAGGAAAATATATGATTTACAATGAAAAATGCAAAATACAGAAGATAATATTATAAGTGGTGATAAATCACTTAAGAAAGCTTAAATAGAGAGAAACATTTATTTGGGAACTGCCGCAAACGTAGCACAGGGTCTTTATGGATTAAAACTTGATTTGACTAATGAGAAATATTACTGTACCTATAATTACCTCCGCCAAGGAGGTTATGTTTTTGCCGGTGTTTGTTTGTTTGTTTGTCTGTTAGCAACATAACTTGAAAAGTTATGGACGGATTTTGATGAAATTTTCAGGATTTGTTGCCAATGGCACAAGGAAGAAATGATTAACTTTTGG